>JBBPNU010000059.1:0-34741 GCA_038091055.1 Leccinum angustisporum
GGCTTGCACCGGTGGCGTGATCGACCAGTCGTGCGTAGCTACACTCGTCGGCGAAGACATGATCGTAGGCGTCACAGAACGCGACCCCCGATCGCTCAACGGGGACGGTGACAGTGACCGCTTCGCATCAAACCCAGCCAACGGTGTCGGCGTTCGCCCGGCCGATTCATCTATCGAATACACCGACGAAGACGACCCGGTCGAGTGCGCCGATGGCAAATTCTCAGACCGGTCCTCGCCGCCGTGGTATACTGGGCAACGAGACGCTCGTCTTTGATCTTGGCGAGCACCCGATCCAGTCTCTCGTTAAGCCCTTCCTTGCCCTTGTGTCTCCCAAAGACACCCTCCAAGAGGTCGTTCTTGTGTTGTGGAGATGACGATCCGCTCGTATCGCGAGCTCCGAATCGTAGCATTTCCGGGCAGCAAGACGTCCACGCCCCGCACCGAGTTCGTCTGCGTGGAAAGAATGGCACGTTGCTTTTCCCTGGAAGCAGCCCGCTGTGCAGCGATGATCTCCTGTCTAGATAGCTGGCGCGGTTTCTGCACGATTTCTTCTGGCGACGCATGATCCGAGCTGAGGCTGGAGCCCGAGATAGAAGAAGGTGGAATTTCGATGAGACCTGTGTCTGGATCCCACGTTGCTCCTGGTATGGCCTTCAGGTACACGTCGAAGAAATTGTCGGCGAGGAGGACCTCTGATGAATAATGTCACTCCGTTCAGATCAAATTCGGCACGCAACGAAAAGACAACGCACGTGTGGTACCGGTGTCGACGATCCCGGCTGTGGAGGTGGGAATGACGGTGTGGGCACCGTAAGTAGACGAATCGACGTTAATTCCCCAGTAGTAGGCAGCCGGATAAGTCTCCGTCACGGGAACATACGTCAGCTCGCCCTCGTACTGTATATGACGAACACAAATCAGTTCAACACCAAGCTAATGGATGCATTCAAGAGCCAAATTCATACCAGGCTCGAATCGATGCCTCCGTAGATCAGTGCTCCATCTACACATCTTTGGTTTAGTTACAAACAAGGGCATGGGGCGTCCGAACTCACTCGTGTCGCTGTAATTCGTCGAAGGAGCAAAGTATACGCCAAATATTTGGTTCTCGATCAGTCCCTGTGATACAAGATTGTTCATGACTGTCGGAATCAACGCGTTTGTGTCGGGGAGAGCGTGCCCTATGTGAGGTCGACAGGACTGACACCGACTATACCATCGACACCTTCAAAATCGGCATAAGAGAGTGCATCGCCGATAGATTGGTTGGTGATGACGAGGTTAGGTGCGAGGTTCACCTGGTCGAGATCTGCTCGTTGTTAGTCATCGGTCGTGGATAAGCTTTGGATACTCTTACATTCCAACCCACTAAAGTAACCGGTTCCGTAAGTGACATTCACGTCTTGCCCTGTGGGAATGCTGGTGGATGTCTGGACATATGCTAATGCCAGTACTGCAACAAAAATCGTATGTCGTGCGACCTCGAGTAATCATCCACACTCACCCACAGAACGTGTTCGAGGAACCGGTGTCTACAACGAGATTGTAGTATGTTAGAGGGCTACCAATGCCGACGCTTGTCGTGTACTGGACGTATGCCAAGTTGGTTACTGGAACAGTTGTCGGACCACTAGTTGCACGGCTCTTGAAGAGGGCGGCACGAGCACGATCGGCATCAGGAGATCCCTTGAGGTATGCTCCTGTGCGAAGTTGCAGCTCCGTGAGTGGAAGGGTGAATGGAGAGGCAGAGACACACGTCGCAAGAAACGCGACGGAGAGTGGAGCAAATGACCTCATGTTGAGAGGGGAACAAGGGATAGAGTACTGTCGTCGTTAGCATACAATTTCTCACGCATGGACTAAATTAGGCGAGCTGGTTCAGGCTAACCACATAGCCACTGATGACACACGACCTCATGGCGGATCGCGATGGATAAGCTTATACGATAGTATGGAACATTTTCAGTGGCCCATATTCACGAGTTCCGCGACATGCTGGTCCCTGGAGCCAATTTTCGATTTTCGATACATGAAGATGACCCGCTGTCCATGCAAGACATCCTCGAGCGATCGCGCCAGTCGACTTGCAAGTAGCTGTTCGGATATGCTCGTTCATTGCGCCGTCCGCTTCCGCATTGCACTCTGGATAGACGATTTTATGTCGTTGCATTCTATTGTCTCAAGCGTCGTACGACCGCTACTATGGAGTCCCATTGGTGAGGATTACAAATTGTTCAATTCAATCGTCGAGAGGAGCGGACATACGGTGGCGAGAAGACGATGTGCGGTAGGACATCAGGGAATTGGTGAGACTATGATAAAGGAGTACATATGTTGATCATTTTTGCCTACACTATCCTTTTATGTCATTATGACACAGCCACAGATCATGTGAGGTAATCACCGGCAGCGTTGCTGAGACATGACACCTTCATACACATATTATGTAGTATGATGATCTCGTGTCTTAAAGATATCACTTGATAGCCCGCATCTCCAATTTAAACACTGGGTACTTGTGATTCGGGAATGACCAACACCTCCAGCTCGAAACAACATGAACCACTCAGGCAATGCTCCATGTCTTGGCAGTTTTTGCAGCAAGGGCTACACTATCCATTATAACTCTCAGATGCTTACGATCAATTGATACATTTCTGTCTTCCAAGAGCATCTGCTTCATTGCGGGCAACATGAACGGCTCAAGCAACTCTCTATGTCTTAGCAGCTTTCCCAGTAAGTGCTAAATTATCCCTTCCAACTTTCGGAGGCTCACGAGCAATGACTCTCATAGTGGCGTTGATCGATCAACTTGTGCATTTCCGTCTTTGATGGGCATCTGAATCGCTCTGAGCAACATGAACACCTCCATCGGCCCTCCGCGTCTTAGCGGCTTTCCCAGTAAGTGCCAAGCTATCCCGTCCAACTTTCAGAGGCTCCCGAGATATCACTCTCATGATGGCGTTGAATGAACGATCGGTGCGTTTCCGTCTTCGATGAACGTCTGGATCATTCTGAGCGACATGAACAACTCCAGCGGCCCTCTACGTCTTAGCAGTTTTCCCAGTGAGTGGTACACTACCCCTTGCAACTTTCAGCTGCTTACGAATGATGACTCCCATAGCGGTGTTGAACGATCGACCGGTGCGTTTCTGTCTTCGCTGAGCGTCTGAATCGCTCTGAGCTAGATTATCCCATGTGGCCCTCAGATGCTCACGAACGGTGACCCTCATAGCGGCGTTGAACGATCGACCGGTGCGTTTCTGTCTTCGCTGAACGTCTGAATCGTTCTGAGTTAAATTGTCCCATGTGGCCCTCAGATGCTCACGAACGATGACTCCCATAGCGGTGTTGAACGATCGACCGGTGCGTTTCTGTCTTCGCTGAGCGTCTGAATCGTTCTGAGCTAGATTATCCCATGTGGCCCTCAGATGCTCACGAACGATGACCCTCATAGCGGCGTTGAACGATCGACCGGTGCGTTTCCGTCTTTGATGAACTTCTGAATCATTCTGAGCGACATGAACAATTCCAGCGACCCTCCGCGTCTTAGCAGCCTTCCCAGAAAGTGCTAAACTATCCATTGCAACTTTCAGATAATCACGAACGATGGCTCTCATACAGGCGTTCAACGATCCGCCGGTGCGTTTCCGTCTTCGATGGACATTCGATTCATTCTGAACGACTTGAACAGCTCCAGCGGCCTTCCACGTCTTAGAAAATTTCCCATTCAATGTCACACTATCACTTGCAACTTCATGCACATAAACGATGGCATTAACGATCGATCCATACTAACTCGGATGAAAAAAGGGCTTTTAAACAGCTTATTTCAGATGAAAATTTGTATTTTGCAATCGTTGTCTAGTATTTTATGAAAGCCATTTACTACGAGTCTTCCGTAGCAATGTCGGCGTTATGTTCCGCCCGCTTCTGACGAATTCGCGCTAATGCACTGTTCTTGGACGGTAGTCGTTCTGTCGTCGTATACAGTGGAAAGATCTGTCTGTTCAAGGGCATCAGCACGAAGCTCGTCATTGAGAGCCAAATACAAACCTGTTCCACCAGGTGATGAGCTGTTCGACTTCGTCACACTCGGCGGGATCATCCAGCAGCTCCATAATACTGGAGTAAAAACGTTCAGAATCTGTGATGAGATCAGTGCGGGAAAAGACTTGGGCAGAGCTAAGACTGAAGCGAGTCTGTACAATGCAAAACAGTCAATCATCGTTTTGCTGTCAAGTCATCCTCACGGACCTGTGTAGCGACATACGCAATGGATGCCTTCGTCACGCAGCGCATCCCGTGGATGCGCGCATTCCCGGACCGAGTGGCCTTTGGTTCCTGATCCACGGAACTCGGTGAAGTAAAAATGTGTTTGTATGCCTAACGACCGCTCAATTACGAACGTCATGGTAAATAAATGTGGGTCACTCACAGAGACCAGAAGACCGCTACGGAGGACACCATTCCACGGGTCTTGTGGGTCGTATGTATAGTTTGCGTATAGGAACACTGGCCATTGGTCTCCTGCGACCTGAATCTCTCCGTTCATAAGTTTTGTTCTCGTCCTGTATTTAAGGCGTGAGATTAGATATAGAGACACTGACTATAAGTTGAAATGGTTTACTGAATGTTTGTCCAATCCAGACCTGCAGGGCACAAAAGAGCTCCAGTGCGCTCGTGGTTGAACCCTCTTCCCGACTTCACATTACGTGGGATATGCGGGTTCAACGACTGTCCCTTGGGGGTAATCCAGTCGATAATAGCAGCTTTCATACCTTTGGTGTCATCTGCACGAGCACCATTCACACCTTTTTGTATCTATGAATAAAATTCAATAGCAAAAAAAGCTTCAGCTGGATTGAACTCACCAATTCACCTATATCAACCACCTCTTCCTCTGAGGAAGCCATAAGTCGTGCTTCGAAGTTTGGCACCATTCTGAGTAGCTCCCGAAAAGCCGAAAACTCTGTCCTCTCGCTGAACGAGGAAGGTCTCATCAGCACATCAAGAAAGCAGAAGGTAAGACGTACTCCAAAGTGAGTGACTCTTGCGTGTCACCGCAGCCTTCAGAGATCAAGATAATACCGTTCGTAAGCAAGATCGCCACGTTGCAGAAAGCATGTATGGTTCGTCCAAAATGGCGACCGTGGTGAACCAGCGGATCCTGTGTTGTCCTAAACATTGTCAGCACAGGTATCACCTTCCCGGAAGCAGGACATACGGCTTTTTCCTCGGTCCAAGTTCCAGCGCACTGGCATGAACACGCTTCTGGCCATATGCTGTCCGGCTTGAACTGTCCTCGCTATTGTGAGACATTGTTTCAGCGATCTGAAAAGCCTCTGAACTCTGGAGAAAGAGAAACCTGAATAAAAGCGAGTGTGAGTCAAACGAGGGACTTTATATATGATGGGTCAGGTCAATATTTGAAAGTGATCCGATATCAATGTCAGACTTTCTGTGCAGTCTCGTTCACCCAGACATGATGGTACCGCGGTCACGTAAGGGCACTTGTAATTGTCAAAAGAATATTCAACGACTGACTTGAAAGTCCGATGTTCTGCACAAAGCCAGGCTGCACCACGATATGATGCGGCTTCTTGATTACAGTGTAAATTAGTCCACGCTTCAGATAGGCTCGGCATAAGATCGTTCTTAGTGGTCGTCCACGATCTGGCAGCTTTCGTGGATGTAAGTGCTGACAAGACACTGAAAGGCGGTGATATACACGAACCCTCTCACAAAGTCTCGACCATCGAGCCTGAGTCGGATGCTGCCTGACCAAGCATAGTCTATCATCCACGACATTTTCCGATGACTACCTTGATATGTGATGTTAAATGCGTTAGAGAGTATGGGATGCTTGCCAGTCAATTGATGATTCGATGGAGGAGACGTACTAGCACATGTAAGTAGTACCCAGAGCACTATATAATGGCTATTTACATAATAACGAATCTCGATTGCTTCCTCCAGACACAGCAAGACAATAACAATAGTAAGACATTATAAGTTACCGGGGAGATTGAAGAGGAAACGCCAATACAACAGTTAGCATAGCATAGTACATACTACATAGTCAACATCATGGCATAGTACATAGTCAACGTCACTCATAGCACAACATCAACAGAAATAGTCCATTCCCATGATCCCATCGCCAACATGGGATCTTCTGGGTTTGTGTCAAGCGCAAAAAACTCTCGGGTCTGGACATCATAAGCGACAACTAGACGACTTAGCATTCGAGAGAAACGCACTCCTTTCATAAGTCCCCACGGGCTTGAATACGAGCAGAGCATAGTTTGATAGCGCTCAATAGGCTCGCAAGAAACTCGTTGTATTCGTCCTGACCTACAACAGCGATGATGTCGCTAGCATAGTCCTCATACTCTTCCTCGGCGTCTTCGATGGAGTGGACAGCAAGTTGCTTCTTGATGACGGCTTTGGTCCAACACCTCAGTATTTCGGTGTAGGACAATGGGCGTCCTCGCAGAGGTAGCTGCCAGAGTGATAAAGAGTGTGGTGTCAAAACTAATGTCGACGAGTGGCAGAAAGAGATTCATGAGACGAACCTTCTCATATAGGGTTTCACGCACACGGGGGTTGAAAACAGTCCTTCCATTGGTCTTCTTGGCTGGATATTCGAACGAGGACATGGGCATAACTGCCGCTGAAGAAGTGGATTTGGTTGCGAATTGCATCAGAGTCTCTGAGAGTGGGCCTCAAAGTTAATACAGTGAATTGAGTATACCAAACGATTGGATGTGACCTTGTTATAAGCGAACTGAGTTTCAATCATTACGTTACAAATGTCGAGTGAACCATATTGGTGCCCTAAATCAAGAAGCACGGTAGTGGGAAACTGACAAAGAGTGTCGGTCAATCTTGGTGATACCATTGTGTCGGTGCAGCATGCCTAGTATGCCCGATCAGGGAAGTATGAATTGAAACTGACAAAACCAGATTGGTGCCCTAGATCAAGAAGCACGGTAGTGGGAAACTGACAAAGAGTGTCGGTCGGTTAAGCTTTGTACCATTGTGTCGGTGCAGCTAGTATGCCAGATCAGGGAATTATGAGAGTGAGAAACTGACAAAAGTATAGTGGCGCACCTCAATTTGCAATTTGAAGGCTGCCATGCCGTACCATACTAAGTCCCATGAATTTTGGGACACTGGACACCACTGACCACTACGTCGCATTGCTCGTAGGAACTAACAGATAGTAAATATTTGTATATCCTATCTATATACGCTGTGGCCCGTGGAAGCGCGAATGTGACTCAGGACAGGATCAGCTCTTGGGCTTAGTGATGGACGACGGCCTTCGGTCCGGTTCAACCAGGCCCTTCTCCGAGTCCTGAACACTGAACCTAATACGATTGACTTAGTCGCGTGGAATGCCGGAAGACAGAACTCGGCAGGGGCACCAGATACGTGATCAAAGTGGAGCTGTCGTTTAGAGAAATCAGCGATCGTCAAAACGACTTCATCCCATTGGTCCAAAGGATTCTCAGGAAGCGAGTGAGATCTTTTCCCCTGTCCATAGATTTTACATCCATAAGTCAGCGACTGGTGCTCTGACGACAGATCCTAAACACAGGATTTCGTATCTGAAAGGATCTGAACAACAAGGTGCGGCAAGTAAGGGTGAAAACACTCACGGCACTGCAGCTATTCGATGAGAAACGCGATTACGACGTCTTGTGCGGGAGAAAGCAGACTCTAACTGCCGTTTTCTTTGGCGGTCTGCGATAAAAACAGGATATTCGGAGAACTTGACACCTCATGCGATCATGGTTGCGATAAGTGCAGGGTGGATCGGTTCTTCATGTTTGCTGCTGATGATTGGACACTGACCGGTCGCGTGAAGACTGAGACGGGCACGGAACTGGAGGGGATCAAGGAGAGGCAGTCGAGTGTGGACGATCTGGAAGTAAACTTCGACCAGGTCGAGGGCAAATCTGGATAGATGGATGGCAAAGTAAATAAGAGAACATAAGAAAGAAAAGGTCCTACTAAAAGGAGAAGACCGAGTTCCAGAAGATCCGACAAGCTGCCAAAACATCGTGCACCGATATGATCATGACTGCAATTATTTACGTAATGAAGTGGATGATGGAGGACGTACGCTATTCTAAAGGCTTTTGGATGCCATCTCGCCACAGGCTGAATATGGCGACGACGAGCGCGACTTGGACCAAAAGAAAGACGGACTTGCTGTGAAATATGAACAAAGAGCGATGCAACGCACGTCGATCGAGCGTACCTGGGCTCAGAATCGGGCAGTGCAAATAAATGGAAGAGTAGATTGGTCCGAAAGTGGACCTATGATGCCGGTGAGTGTCGTTTTCTCCTGTGGGAGAGTAGCTGTTGCGGAGCTGTTTCAGGGGCCACAGTACGAGACGATGTGCATCAAAAGCCTACCCAAAAGAGTTATTCAGCGCACAAAGGGTATGCTCGCAGCCAACATCGGGGGTGGGGATGGGGATGGGGATGGGAGTTGTACCGAGAGTTTGTAAAAGAGCCTCCTAGTCCAAAGAATGCTTGATGCGTAAATCAGCGAGTAGGAACGAAAGGTCATCCATCTCAGGACAGAGTCAGCGGGCGCATGTCCTAGTAACGTCCAGGCGACGTAGAGCACGCTGAGCGGATCAGAGTACAGTACTCAGTTCCGAGGATATAACAGACTGCGCGGAAAGTTGCCAGTGGAGCGTGCGCGTGAGCCTCCGAGTCGGCATGTGCCGGCCTGATCAGCCGTACTACCTCCACGAAGAGGCTAGACTCGGAATCACTATTTGCTGGTACGTTGTACTTCTTTGATTGCAATAATCGACGTCCCCTTCACATCCACAGTTGCGTTGCTAGTGCTTTGCTCATCATCGAAACTTAGCCCCGTTACCAGCCAAATCTAACAAAGGAGATGTGCACTGGTATTTTCTGATGAATGATATGATCACGTACGGTTCTTTTGAAGCAAGGTGTGGCCTGGATGAGTAAATATTCGATCGACGTTCGAGGAGATCCTTGGCAATCTTTTCCGAGTGGATCACGATGATGTCTTGTTTTAAGGCACGGAACATAAAAATATCGCCTAGAGGTAATGAGTATTATAGTGGAGGAACATAAGACTCGAGCATACCGTAACGACTCGCCCAAGCAGAATAGGTCTTCCAGGGCTCCTTGGCATCGATAGTGAGGAAATTTCCAACGAGAGGGAGAGGAACGGGTCCAGGAGGGAGATGCACACCTCCGACCGTTCCTCGTCTTCCGTTGAACAAAGTAAGAGCGGTGACCAAAATGCCAACCGCCGCTATAGCCAACATCGAGTTCAAAACATGATACATGTTGAGCTGAGGAAAAAGACTCATCTGGTGCTTCCGAGTCTGAGCTAGAATAGACCCCCTTGGCGATGCGGCTGGTTCAAATCGGAAGAATAAGATAACGTATGACAGGGATTAAGAACTAACGCCGACAGCCACTTATATCCCTGAAAAGAAGGTGAGGCACTGAGTTTCATCGTTGTCCGAACTAGCGCCTTCTGTGGTCCGCCTCATGAGCCACTGACTGAATTTCTCCTTTGTATACGATATAGAAGTAACACTTCACGAGCGCTCGTGTGCTCGTGTCTTGCACCAGGAATCCGTCCAAGTATTCTAGGCCGCGGTCCCATAGGACGACAGCGATTTTTACGCATGTTGTTTCATATTCAATAATTGTTTAGTCCGCGAATTAGATCTGGGCCCTCCTTCGTTTTTAGAACGCATCTCGGATTCCTTGCGCTGGCATATGGCCCAAAAGGGTACCAATGTGCAGGAGGTGTTCTTGGTCTTGGACTGGCAATGCTGAAGGGAGATGTCAATGTGGGTGAGAAGAGGTGATTGTACCGACCTGACACTGTAGACATGAAGGGGAGTATGGCAAACGGGTAGACGCGGAGAGGTAAGACGCAGACTGACCTTATCCTGCCCGGGGAGACGATGACACTTGACCTTGCGTGTCCTCAGGCTGGGCAAAGTGAGATGAGGGGAAAAATAGAGCAAGGAGACAGACCTGAAAAAATCGCAGTTGGTGTTCTGCTTGCGAGGAGGCGGGAGAGTCTTTGCGAGCTCGTGAATCCGATTCTGTATGAGCTGGGTTGGCAGGATGACTCCTTTGGGACTTGTTATTCGTGGGGCACTTAACGGAGAGTCTAGACGCACCTGGCTGAGAGGAAGAGTGGGATCTTGGGATCCTGTGAAATAGTATCTTAAGGAGTTCATGGGTGCTCCGTCGCTCGCCATTATTGCGGATCATGCACACGTAGTGCTGATTCTCCGGCTGTAAAAGAAACGATAAAACCTTTACATTTGTGCATCGCTGGTGATCGGGATCACGTTGAGTAATGTGGAGTGGTGATAGATATTGACCATCATTCGTTTTTAAAAACCCTGAATCATGGTTAAGTCTCAGAGTTCCAAGTCGGTGGTCGGGTGACCTCATCTCGACTCACCGGCCAGTAGACGCTTTTTCTTCTCCGCCAAACCCCAACCCGAACACGAAAGCTTTGACAAGAACTCCCTGGCTTCTTTCCGAAACACAACATTCGAAATGTAACGGTACATATGCATCTTCCATCGATCAAATGAGCTGATGTTGATACCATTTAACGTTCGGGATGTCTCCAGTACGGCAGGGCAGTCTTGAACCCAGAGTCCTTATCCAGGGACGGGTCATCCTGTTCCAACAAACTTAATGCAGGTTAAGAACATGAGGGGCGCGATCACGACGCTGCCAGAAGACGATCCAGAAAACGGTGCGCCCTAACCAATCTTCGGAAACACTTCGGTATGTGTTAATCGAGGTAGGTGCAGCAACGTAAGACTTTGAGCGCAAGGATGTACACTCAGTGAGAGTACAGGCCACAGCATACGGTTGAGTGACGGAAAGGGTCGCTGATTGTGAAGCCACATTGGTATTGCCGTTCTCCTCCAGCTGATTTTCCTCGTCGTCACCGTCCTCGCTATCACCTTTGACATACTTTCCAAAAGGCCACACAATGTACCACCCCAGGCCGAAGACCAAGGTGGAGTACCTGCGACCCCCCAAAGATACGAAGTATGGACGGCCGAGGGTAGTTTCTCGGAAGCTCCTCGTATTGCAAGTGCCGCGGGTACTACTCAAGCTGGTATTTCTAGCTCTGTGCTTGCTGACGGACCTGTTCCATTGGTGGTGTTGACAGGACGCGGGGGAGAGTGAACGACTAGATGGTGATCCTGTAGCACTTCCGAGCCTAGAGAAGTATGCGTACGTGCCAACGAACGGTTGTGAGCTTGAGGGAGCGCTGGGACCCGACATCGACGACGCGAGTGCTCGGTGGAGCGGGGTGGCCCGCGTGGTTGGCCCGGGCTGGTCGCAGTTTCCGTCTCTGACAGTCGGGTTGTTGGGAGTGTCGACACCGTGGTCGTTGGAGATGTCATACGGTGCGTTCACCGTCTGCTGGAGGCGAGTCAGACTCACGTGTGGCATGTTCCTCCAGCCTCGCCGTATCTCATTTCCCTCTGCCTCTCAAAGTCCCTCCTGGCCATGGTTTTCCTCGCTGGCCCCTCGTCCGGCCTCCTCGTATAACCTATCATAGGCTGGTCGCCATCCCGCCCGTGGTAAACGACGACGAAACCGTCTCCGAGCCCGACGTCTTCCGGTCACTAGACATCTTCAGGATCAGAAACGAGTTGCGAATAACAGAGCTCACAAAATTGGATCCAACACTAGAATTAGAGGTCACTGGAAATATGGAAGATACAAAGAAGCTAGGAGGCACGATTCGTCGGATGATGCGAGGCAAGGTCACGAGAGTGTTCCACAGTTCGCTCAACTACTGCAAGAGACTTTAGGACGGGTTCTGTGCGGAGAGCATGAGTGGCGTGTACGAGGCTAACTTAGTGAGATTGTTTACGATGAAGCAAGCAGGACGCGTTCTTTGACATGATAACAGGTCCATGCCTGTGTCGACAACAAGAAGAGAGCTTTGAATACGGTAAAGACCTTTATTTGAGTGTTCCCAAAGAATGGGAATAGAAGAGGAAGGTCGAGATTTCCTTTGGCATGAGGGTCAATGAAGATTTGACACTGAAAAGCACCGCAGGCTTACATCCAGAACCAGACGACACTTCCGATGGCCCCCATTAGCGCGGCCCATGCGTTGCCGGCCGGTTGCTTGGCAGTTGCGGCAGTATGTCCAGGAGCAGGGCACCGTGACGATCGAGGGCCAGAACTGGACGAAGCCGTAAGACAGCGGTTCGTGGTTTGGCAGTAGAAGAAACTCACCGGCATTAATGTAGAAGTCTACACAGTAAATAGAAAAGACGGCGAGCGAGACAGTCGAAACGTCACTCTGCGGAGGATGAATCGAGAGTGTGCTAGGTGTGAAGAAGGAAGCTTACCGAGTGAGAGCCGAGGGTGGTGAATAGGGATGCAAATGTCCGCGTGAACCCGAGGAGAATGGTGGCAAAGGCAGACAGTACAGTGGCGATAAGAATTATGGGCCTGCGTCTACCGGAGCGAGATTTTGAGTTATGACACGGCGAGGATGCCTGGTAAAAATTAAAATGCCGTGCAGGCTCCCTGAGGCTGTCATTACTTTCTAATTCCTAAAAAGACAAGTAGCACCAATTCAATGTACAAGTATTCCGCCCTAATAGAGAAAGCATAATATAAAAATACGACCGACAGAAAGGTGTGGTATATAAATTAGTATATAGTACAGCAGCTCCTTCACTTCCACAACAACTTCTCTCGTAATGAGCTCGCAAGTATTCCAGACGGACCTGGTATCTAGTAGTCACTGCCTGCCGCCGACGCCGGATATCAAAAAGCTCGGATTCCAAAACGGTCATCTCAAGATCTTCATCAAGCGTCGTCGAACCCTGGAACCTCGCAAGGTTGACGCTCGATACACTTCCCAGCCCTTCGAATTGTGCATCTACCAACACGGATGGAGTCGACGAAGGCGGAACAAGAGCACGAGAGGACAACGACCAGATGGGCCTCTTTCGGTGCGCTGTACTAGATGGTGTCGACCTGCTGCCCGAAGTGATGGATCAAGACGGTGGGAGCGTGGTTGCGAGACGTTGGTCGCATATGACGTGGTTGATCGGAGAGAGACCGTCAGCTCGTGGTAGATATCGACGGTGAACGGGGTAGCGGCGGGTGACCCAGTACGTGCCGGCTCCGAGTTAATGCACTGAGCTCTAACCCATTGAACGCATTGAGTAGCCTCCGTCCTTCCGTCTCCATCACCTCCATCTCGAAACGAATGTCTTGAGATGATTTCACTGTACCCAATTCACGATTATTTTGGATACAATGATTGTTATGCACATGAGCACGATGAGGACCTGAGCTGTAGCCCAATGCCTCTTTGGCAGTCAGGACACCAATTCCGATAGTGCGCTCTTTCCATATCATGTTACCGGTGACGACCTCCTCGATCTCGTCCACACACGAACTGAACTGAGTCGCCCATTTATGAATGTCTTCGAGGAGACCGTGGGGGGTGTCAAAAGCGACACCGCACGGACGAACGTAGGCGGCGTGGAGACAAGCACCAGAGACACGCTCGTAAAACTCCATGAGCTTCTTGTGCTCCTCGAAACCCTAAAGGAAAGGAGTGAGAGCACCAACGTCCATAGCGTGTGTAAGGACTGCCATCATGCATCAACTCTGAACTGGTGTTTCATCACCAATACTCGAGACGGAGGGTATAGCACGCACGACTAAGAATACGAATGATCTCGCCAAACATGGTTCGGATCCACTTGGCACGCTCCGAGTCAGGCACCTCGATGTTGAGAAGTTTCTCTACAGCCAGGGTGTAGCAAAGCTCGTTGGTCACTGCAGAAAAACGAAGTATTGGTCACTGTATTACAACCACGGACGACGACACGCACTCATGGAAACGTAGTCGAGATGATCGAAGTAGGGGAGTGCTTGTGTGTAGGTTTTGTATTCGATCAGTTTTTCCGTGCCACGGTGAAGGAGACCAACATGCTGCAGACGAATGTTAGACAAGCGCAGTTCGGCTTTGACAGAAACGCACGGGATCTGCTCGGAGAATTTCTTCGCCGTTGAGCTCTAAAATCATGCGGAGCACGCTGTGAACGGCAGGGTGCTGAGGACTGTGGGTCGTGAACAACCCGTCCTCCAGAGAGCCACGGACACTCACCCGAAGTTGACTGTACGCGCGAGGATTCACATCAACAAAACAGCAAAAAGTCGCAAGAAACGCAGCAGCTCACCTTGCATTTGTTTTCATGCGGGATGAGCATCAATGAGCTCCATGGTTTCCGCACGTCCAGTGTATTTTCTATTCATACTCTCTGTTTCTGAGAGCAAAGCACACTTGGAGACACCCGTGATATTGAGTTCTCGAAATAGTGCCTATAGACCGAAGATGATGGTGCTCACCATGTGATCAACGATCATGCCCTTTGTCGAGTAATCCATTCCCGGGAGATCACTTGGTATGATATCAAGGACCTGATGCACAGATAGTCAGCAATAGTACCTAGGCGGCGGGAATGAAGACTGCAGCGTTCCACACAACATTAGGTTGTACAACGGGTACTTCTGACTCTTGTCGGGCAATTCCTCAAAGCAGTTTCTCGTTCGACTAAAAGCGATCCATCGAGAAAATTATAATGCCCCACTTGTGAACACTCCTCACAAGTTGACGCGGTCGCACTGGGACCCACTTCAAACCTGGCCAATAGTCTGGCCAAAAAGTTGCAAGGTCAATACCTCCATCATCAGGATTGGCTCGCATAACTTACGCCAAAGGTATCCTCGACAGCCAAAGAGAGGCGGTGATTCAATACCACTCCTAGTGCATATTCGACGGCGGTCCGACTTGGTAGTGGCTATTTCAGGAAGCATGTGGCCGTAACGAGGAAACGTAGGGGTGGAAGGAGAAGTTGGAAGGATTACGCCAGACTTGGACATGACAAGAGAAGGAGGGAGTAAGAAAAGCGGGTGGAGTAGCCCGGGAGCATAGTAGATATGTAGGACATTGTTAAGATGGCTGTTGGGGGTGCTGGGCTTTGCGAAGGGCCACGGAGGGGCAGCGTGTGTGACTGGGCCACGATTTTGTTGCTAACGTGGCTGCTGAGAGTGAAGAACATCAACGCAGTGTTTGAGTCAGCTACTACCAGGCTCCACTGTCTGCCAGTGAGCTCAAATTGGGTTACGCACCAACACCAACCGCTGATACGGGCCAATGATCCACTGCGAGCGCATCATCGTGGGATACACCATCTCGATGGCTAACTAAACGAACAATCAACTCTGACTACCGACAGATGGGCAGTTGCTGTAAATCGCTTGTCCAAATATATATGTTGAAAGATGAAATTCTAGCACAGTCACAGTAGAAAAATCCCAACTACCAGAGTACTTTGTGTCTGTTTCAACTGAAGCTCCGGACGTAGACTAGTAAGGTATATATATAATCAGAATTCGTAAAATCGGGACGTGTCGTCACCATCCAGGGAACCGCCGTCTGATTCGTATATCGCATTTCGCAGAAGTTCCGATTCCGATTCGTAGGAATCAGATGTCTGAGATACGTCAGATTCTTCCCCGTCCTGTGTGAAGTCCTCGTCATTGTCGGGATTACGGTCTTCGGGTACAAATTCAGAAGCCGGACTCTGATGTTGGTCGACTGTGGGGGCCGCATTTGAAGCGTCATTATCGTCGTGCATACTAGCACCATCATTTGAATCATTGTTGGGCTGGGGCACGGGTACGTGTGTGTAGACGTGTCCGACGGCAAGTCCCCAATGATACCGCATCATCATGTCGCGATCGACAAATCTCGGAGAGAATTAGCTAATATCAACGCGATTGTGGATGTACATACCGATTGACATGATATTGTTTCCACTCTCCGGAGTCACGAGGACTCGGATTGCAAGACATTGCTACATCATCAGGATGCAGTCTCCCATCAGCAAATGAAGGGATAAGGTGACAGCACCGTAGCACATCAGCGGGATCAACAAATCCAAATGCGTCATCCCGATCCATTGGCACAAATCCTACCCGGTCAAGGGTAGTATGCTTCCAATCAGAACTTTGGCCTAGTAATTCAAACCAATGTACCCAAAGGAAGTCCTGTCTCCGCGATTGGTAGTCCGCAGTACCAGGACCGACATATATGATATTTGCATGATATATGCCCAGAACGCGGGCATAGCAAAAGGGGTGTTTCTCTGAGACATCTCCGTCAGCTAACAGCATAATATCTCGATGCTCCGTTCGGGGATTGATCGAGTCGGTCTCCCTCCGTAGATCGTAAGTCGTAAAATTGATACGTAGTAAAGGGTGTCTGTAGATTCGATCGCCCTTGAGTATAACGTGACTGAGCAAAGTCAGAACAGATTGGTCTGAGTGTTCCATGGAATCGAATCCACAGGGATCCAGAGCATGTGTATTCGAAAGGAGAGATGGGCTTGTAGCATGCCCTTGTGCATGTAGGCCACGGATGCGAGGCAAGAGATGCAATTTCAATTTTTGCACAAAACTCTGAAACCATTGGAGCGGTTGTCAATGTTTCGGAATCTCGATATTAAAAGCGTAAGCACTTCTCACCTTCGCAGCAGGGTCACCCAAGTTCTTCTGCACGAATCGAGTGATGTCTTCAGGGATATTTTGGGATTTTCCAATGACATAGCGGGCTTCTGGAACATTGGGAGTCGGATCCTCTCGTTGTAAAGTTTCTCTTCTGGCACGGATACGCCGAATGCGAGCTTGTCGACGCTCGATGGACGCAAGTTGTGACGTGAATGCCTTTCTACTTGTTCTTGTGAACCGACTTTTGCTTGTCCGGTGCTCGAGCTCTCCCTGTGAAGGCGGAATTTTAATTAATAAGTACGACGATCAAGATACACCAACGAAAAATATCATACGGGCTGCGTGGAAAAGGAATCTGTTGTTCCATATAATCTAATTTGGGCAACATAGTCACCGAGGGCGTGAAGTTTATATGTGCGCAGATTCAGCACTTTGGAGCGGCGTCCAGTTGTTATGCCCGGAGCTGCTACATTATTCTGAGAGCGAATGACTGAGCCGCCCTTCGAACGAGTTTGATGTCTCATACGAGACTCTGCTTCACGCTGAAGCTCTTTCGTGGAGAACGCAGAGCATGTCTCATCAGTGAAATTACGGAGCTTGTGACCGAGATCTCGCGTGACGTATTCCAAGATGGTGAGCGTTTCATCCGTATGCATCCGTAATTTGGCAAGACCGTGCCAATGGGCAAGGACAAACAACATCTTAATGATTTGCCCATTATGTGGTTCAGGTAGGAGTCCCGTAAAAACGGGAATTGCACACTTTATATGTGAGGTAAGATAACAGCAGTTGTGAGTCGCTGAACGATACTACTCACTTGCAGAAGATCTTCAAAATCGCGTGCGGCCATTTGTTTCAAATCAGACATATTTCGCCGAAAGCGCCGTATTGTATCGCGACCAAAGGTGGGCACCTGTCGATATCTATTCTGATACTTGAGTCTCCCGCTAGATCCCGCATGAACCGAGCGAAAACCTTACCGCTGGTCAAGAATAGCAAGCAAATTCCCTTTAACACTGTCTAATATTCGCAGCAGGTGGATAAACGTTGCTTTCCAGACCCCGAGCTCAAACTCGTGCAAAAGGTCAACCACCAACATACAGAAGAAATCAAATTGTAGGGCATGAAGCGTCATGGAAAAGGCATTCTGCATAGGTCATTAGTGCTCATACCCCAGGATGTAATACATTGGCAGCTCGTACCTCGGTTGGTACCAACGATTCATCTTTGAGAAGTCTCTCGACCTGCGCAGCATCTACCACATATTGTCCTTCGTAGATGAACTCTCGTGCGGCTGCAACTTTTTCTTGCCGCTCGGGTGTGTCCTTGCGCATAAACGATTGGCGCCGTAGCATGTCTGTTTCCGTTGCTACCAGCGGTATCTGGTCTTTGGAAACAAGACATCGCGGGCAGGGACAATTGCCGAGATTACGTATGTTTGCAATGAGGACCCTAGCATCGGGGCGACAATTTAGTAAACACTTGGAGCGACAACCTAAAATCAGAGCTCAAAACTTTCATCTACTTACTTTTCAGGATAATCAGCCGAATATGTAAATATCCGGGGAAACAGGCGCCTCGTACATCCGTCAGCACATAAAAGAACAAAACCGTGTTCATAGGCCTTGATGAAGTCATCATCAAGGAGCACACGCCACTGAGAATGGAACAATTCCCGGTTACAATGTGTGTAGAAGGAGCTCCCGGGGGGATAACTTCCCGAATTCTCTAGCACAAAATCTTTGAATTCGTCAGGCAACTGAATTTGTTAGAGCATATAGCAGTCAGTGATCTGCCGACTCGGAGTTTTGAGCACCTACCGCCTGAAAGTACGCCGCATGGGAGCAAAGGTTTGCAGATGGCTGACATCTTTCATATTTTGAATCGTTTCCAAAGTAGACGTAGAGAGGCCACAACTTTGCATTGCCAAAGTTTGTAAGCTGTGTCGCATCCGACCAAAACATGAGGGAAACCACCCGCCGAGGTAAGTTACACCCTGGTTCTGGAGGAGATTCCTGTAGCGCTTGATGGGCCTCAAGAAAAGCCGGGGAAGTAAAAAGCTCCCCATATACCCCGGTCTCTCTCTTCTTGTGAGCAGGGTGCCAGCGCAATCCATAGGGTTCAAATCTGAAATTCTTGGACAGAGAACGATCCAGCAGACGTTCACGAATTACAGATAGGAGGGTACGGTAGAAAAAATTGTTGACGACATAATCTTGTGGTCCAGGATTCTGAGCTCGGCGAGGGAAAGGAACGGAAATTGTGGCGTGTCCTCTTATCCACCCCGCATCGTGGTCCAACCACTCTTCTTCCGCGTCACTCTGAGGACAGTTGTCGGATGCATTCAAGTCTCCCAAGTGACGGTCTAGTCCCGTCCAATTCGTAGATCGGATATCGTCTGGATGGAACTTTGTGCTCCCGATGATCGACACCAGTTCCTTGAAACTAGACCGTGATTTTTGTCCCCCGTGATTCCAATACCAGTCTCCTAGGAGCAAGGAGCTCTCGTTGGGATAGGGATGGAAAGGATTGGAGAAGGTCTCCCCTTCACCATGCTGGAGAGTGGCTTGTTGTGGCGAATCTTCATTGGAAGGATCTTCAGGATCGATGAGTGGGACGGAGTTTATGTCGTAGACGCGGAATAAGCCAAAAGCGTTTGCTTGTGACTTGAATGTCGCTCGAGGGTACGCCCTTTGCGGTGCTGAGGATGGGACTATGACTGCCTGCAATGTTGTCGTCTCAGCTACAACACTTGGGGGAGGTAATGGCATGGGTGGTTCAGGCAGAATATCTCTGAATCGTTTTGGTAGCCGTCTGTTTTCCCGGCGAACCCTTCGCAAGGACAAAGGCAAGTTGCCCATCTCCGATTGTGGTAGATCCGAGCCGGTAGGGGATGCAGAGGCATGACCGAACTAGAAACCGGATGAAAATCTGTCAGCCACTCTTACACTCCTGAAGCGTCCCAAGTAGAATATGTGTACAGGCACTTACCTGGTCAGCTTCCTGCATTTCGTATGAACCGGAACTTTCTCCCTCGTTCGGATCTTTGGCCGAAGTTGTTGCGTTCTCATGAGATTCGGAAGCGGACTGAGTTACTTCTTCGTCTCCGTCAGCTTGAAGTCGCCGGGGCCTCTTGTTCTGATAAATTTCTTTGGCGACAACAAGAGCATCAGAAAGCCGCTTCTTGCCTCTCTGACAATTCCTATTGTGCTTCGTGAATGCAGCGATATTTGAGAAAGAACGTCCGCATATGCAGACTTGAGCGAATTCTCGTGACATGATCGTTAAGAAAAGAGTACCAATCTCAGGTTGTGAAGACGGCTTTCAAAATCTTCGTTACGTTACAGACTCACACGACGGACAAGTTGTCCGAGTCATCGAGACAAACTTTGCCTACATGCCAGCCACACACTGAAACGTGATAAATTCGCCAATTACGTTATTGATGTAAATCCACATACAAAGTGCTAATGACAATGTGAGAGGATGAACGGAGGGTATGTGCGAGAGCGCGTCAAGCCTGCAGGAGTAAAAACGTTATGGTGAGGCGGGAAGCGGAAGGCGTGATTGTCGCTTTCGGATATGATGAGGGAAAGGCCTTCACAGTTATAGTTGAAAATGTAGACGAAAACGAGCTGCTTACAGTTGGACAAGCCATCGACGATCTTCGAGCCCTGTTTCAAAACTTGCGTCATATATATCCTTCTGACCACCACAGAAATGACGCCGGCGTTGAGGATGTTGGCAAGGACAGGGTCAAAGCGCACGATTGCAAGGCAATCGCGTATGTGATTCACACCATGCTGGGGTATGGGGAGGGATAGAATGGGAACACTTTCCAGTAATGGGAAATGTCGGGAGAGTATGGGCAACTGCCTCGCCTGGGGCGGCGACGAGGGTGGGGTCAGGTGAAGGAGACAGGACGGGAGCGCGCTGAGATGTTGGCGCAGGGTGCAGAGAAGAGGGCAGCAGCAATTTCGAAAGCCTGCCTATCCCGCGCAAAAAAGACAAGTCTGAAGTCGCCCACGTCGCGTTAATCTATTCGGATTGCCACGCTATGAAAGATGTTGCTCGATTTAATCCACTCCAAGAGCAATAAAATAATGGCTGCCCGCATCATCTGCCTGCATTAAATGGTGTTGAGCTGTGTCAAGTTGAGGTGTGAGAGAGTTCAGAGCATACATAATACAGTGCTCAGAAAACATTCGCGTGGAGACACCAAAATCCGTTTCCCGTCCCTAAGCTGCTTGGCGAGATGGATCGTGTTCATGGCATCATAAAAGTGTTTGTAGGACCCAGCCAGAGTCGGGATCACTTCCTAGTCTATTACACTCCCTAACCTGCCTTGGAAGGCTTGCGATCTCTCTTGATCAGGACCAAACCAGATATTCTTTCACTGTCCGCTCAAAATTAGTGAGGTGAAAATCGATAGAAGAAACGACAAGAATAGAAGAACAGTTCACTGACTTTTTCCTGCGGCAAAAACTCCGCCCTTAATAATGGCCAGTTTGCCAACTCTGTCACGAACTTCTAAACCTCGAGCAACTGGAGCCACGTGCCTATAGCTCTTGATTGACCGTGTAAAGTCTTCCCGAGACCTTTCATGATCTCCTTCTGGAGACGTCTGGCGACCCTGGGGATGCATCTTCTGAGGCTATTGGCACGCGCGAGTCGACCGTGCACTGTGCAGATGAAACAAACCTCCTGCAGCCTCATAGACTCTATTGGCATAGCGTCCGGACTACAGCACTTCGACTGTCCGAACACTTTCCATCAACTTATTCGGCCCGAACCATAATCAAACAATCCGCCACCACGCGTCGGTACTGCGCACCCGATACTCGGGCAAGCAGCAGCGGCCTAAACGACTGCCTGAACCGGATGACCAATCGCTGCGCACGTGTCACTAGATCAAGTTGGGAATCATGCGAGGAATCCTGCTCGAGAAGAGGAGTGATCCATAGGTACAAACCGGTGACATGGCACGATAAACAACCTTGGAGGGGTCGGAATCCTGCTCCGGAAGACGCTGAACATCAATGAGCGGAGAAACGATGCCTGGGAGGCGCAGCCGATTGCCAACAAGCGAAAGCGGTGCCCGGTATTTGAGTCGATCATATAGCGAAACAGTGAGGGAGGGGTCGAATGGTTCAATGTTTTGACAACGTTATCCATTTCAGTGCTATCGATTAGTTGCGGGAAATGTGGCGGCGGGATCTCGCCATAAACGGTGAGATCGACAGGGATACAACTGTGATGGCTACCGTCAGGTTCCAGTCCATGACAGAATTGTCAGATTATCTGGACGTGTCAGGATATGCTGCAGGAGACGAACAATCGCCAGATTGATCCCGGCATAAGTGACGGGTACCGCGACATCGAAAGCCCCAAACAGCCACTGGGTCTTCCTTGCGTGACATTTGACGGCCAGAAGCCTGATAGTCTAAGTTTCTCTCGGCTACTGGCCGACACTGATTGTGGAGGGGCAACTCCTGCGCTTCAACGTCAGTCTGGACAGCGGACTCTTCTGATGAATAGTCTGGAAGTTCAGAGGCAACCGTCAATCAAGTAGGGATAAAAGTAGCGAGAACCCACTCGAGCTTTCAATCTGTGCACGAAGCGAACGGTTCGTTCCCTCGAGCAAGTGATTTTCAGCCTTGAACCGATCAACCTCGGCATGAAGTTCCCTTGCAACGTTCTCTAGATCCACCGTGCCAGAGACGCAACGATTAACTTGAATAAGGCACGAATGAGAATGGGCAGAGCTGCGTACCCAAGCGTTCTTTCTCGGTCTCCACCTTCTGCTCGAGTTTCTTCTTGTTGTCATTGACCTCAGCAACCTCGTCACGAAGTTCCTATGCAACTTTATCTAGAAGCACCGGTTCCGAGACTCAGTTATTGACGATGTACCAATGAGGCTCCGCAGAGCATACCTGAATGTTTCTTCTCAGTCTCCATGGTCCGCTCGAGTTTCTTCTTGTCGTCCTTGACCTGAGCGACCTCGTCATGAAGTTCCTTGGCAACTTTCTCTAGATCCACCGGGCCAGAGACGCAGTGATTAATAATGCACGAATGAGAATGGCAGAGCTACGTACCTGAGCATTCCTTCTCCGTCTCCATTGTCCGCTCGAGTTTCTTCTTGTCGTCCTTGACTCGAACAACCTCGTCACGAAGTTCCTGCCAGTGTGCGACTTTCTCTAGATGCACCGTTCCCGAGACTCAGTTACTGACGAAGCATGAATGAAAATGGGCAGAGCGTACCTGAGCACTCCTTCTCGGTCTCCATCGTCCGCTCAAATGTCTTCTTGTCCTCCTTGACCTGAGAAATCTTGTGAAGTTCATTTGCAACTTTCTCTAGATCTACCAAGTCAGAGGCGCAGTGATTAATAAGGCACGAATGAGAATGGGCAGAGTCGCGTACCTGAGCGTTCCTTCTGAGTCTCCATCGTCCGTTCGAGTTTCTTCTTGCCATCCTTCACTCGAGCAACGACATCACGAAGTTCTGTGTAACTTTCTCTAGATACACCGGTCCCAAGACTCAGTTATCGACGAGGCACGAATTAGAATCAACACAACAAACCTGAATGTTTCTTCTCGGTCTCCATTGTTCGCTCGACTTTCTTCTTGTCGTCCTTGATTCGAGTAACCTCGTCACGAAGTTCCCGTGCAACTTTCTCTAGATACACCAGTCCCGAGACACAGTTATTAACGAAGCACGAATAAGAATCAACAGAACGAACTCAAGGTTTATTTCTCAGACTCCATCGTCCGCTCGAGTTCTTTCTTGTCATCTTTGTCACAAGCAACGTCCTCGTGAAGTTCACAAACAACTTTCTCTAGATGTGCCAGGTAACCCGAGATGTGGTTATCAACGCGGCGTGAATGAGAACGGACAAAGCAGACCTAAGTGTTCCTTCTCAGACTGCAACATCTGAACGAGTTTGGTTTTGTCTCATAACGAAGCTCCTGCGCAGCTTTTTCTTGATTTTCCAGAGCCGAGACACTGTTATTAACGAGGCGTGAATCAGAATGGACAAAGCGCACCCGAACGTTCTTTCTCGGACTGTAGTACCTGCTCGAGCTTGCTTTTATCGTCCTTGAACCGAGCACCTTTGTTCCGAAGTTTCTGAGCGGCTTCCTCTAGACTCGCCAGAGTCGAAATGTGGTCATCGACACGGCATAATCGAGAATGAACAAAGCATACCTGAGAGTTCCTTCTCGAGCAGTATTGCCTGCTCGAGCTTGCTGTTGTCGTCCTTGGATCGAGCAACTTCATCACGAAGACCCTGAGCAACTCTCCAAAGCCGAGATGCGGTTGTCACATGACGTGAACGAGAATGAACAAAGGGTACACTAAACATACCCTGACGTTCAATCTCCTCGTTTAGGACCTTCACCATGTCTCCGTTGTCCCTAGGTCCTAGATCCAGGGACATCCGTTTGATTTGAGGAAGTAATCTGCAATCAGAACGTGATGCCATGCAAATTTTGAAACTCACGGGCGGGAGATTCGGAAGACGCTGTGAGAGAATTTTGTCGTCTGAAGCGACCGCGATGCCGTAGTTAGGCGAGATGGCCATGGGCGCAGTGGGGCTGGAGCTGCGTTCGATGGCATCAAGCTTCTTGTGAGCTTGAACGTCCCAGAAGGAGATCGACGAATTTCCGGAGGTTGCGATCAACCTGTCATCCCACGACAATGCTGTATAACATCTTCGTTTGTCGTTTCATGGAGAGTGGCGGATGGTGAGGAGGTGGGAAAACTGATGGACGCCAAAACTGCTATTGGAGACGCTGCAATCTCACCGGACGGGAAGTGGATCGTCGCTGGGACGTTGAACGGCCAAGTGATCGTGTGGAACGCGAAGAGCCTCGAAAAGATGCGCGTGTTCCGACACGCACAATGACCGAGCGGTGAACGCCGTGATCCGATATTTCCGCTGACTCGACGAGAATAGCAAGCGGATCGGACGACAAACTTGAAACATTCGGTCTCTTCCAGCTTCGACACCGCCACCAGGCAGCATGACATCACTCCGCATCATCCACAGTTAATGTGACTTCCTCCATATGTCTGTACGCAAGGTAAACAACTGGCTCCTGGCTGGAAGCCCACTGAGGACCTTTATGCCTATAACACGACATGAGCGACCGAAAACGTTCGTGTGAAGTCTCGCAGCAATAAATCACCTGCACCAGTACAGCCCTTGAACGACATCGTGGTTGGCGGCCATCAAGTGGGCTTCACGCATTGTGACACTGACTCCATTTCAGGCGTCGTCAAGCTGGAAATCTTCCTCTCTAGGAGGGTCGTCGGGGAGAGGAAAGAGACTGATGTGATCTGACGGTGGCAGAACCTAGATGGTTGGACATGACGGCACGGAAACGCGGTGTGCATCGAAGATGTTGTACACGAACTTTGAGTAGAGCACGTAGGACTGCAGGTTGTAAATATCGGGGATCGGGTCAAGGATGAAATATGTCAAGTCCGCATTGAAAAGCAAGTTGACAACCCGGAGCAGGCTTCCGGGCATGATGTAATTGAGACTGCGGAAAACGTGACCTTCACTCCTCACGAGCGCATGACTCGCCGGTTTCTCCTTTTGCGCCGCTCGCCGTCGTACCACCTGGATGTTCTCGACCGAAAACTCCACGATCAGGGTCGCTCTGCCAGACACCGACGGGGTTTTTATCGTCCTTTACCCGTTTTATTCTAGCCTCGTCCGGGCTCCCTTTGCCTTGCCCCTTTGTAGCGAGATCCGTTCCTCCTTCCACCATTCCTTGAAAAGCGCACCGACGTCCGTGTTATTGTTAGCCCACCGTAGTACACGCAGCACATCAGCATGCGTGAGCATCTCAATGAAGCCGTAACCGCGACTGCGTGCCTTCCTAGTGACAGGGTCCACACGGCCCGGCTGGCGTACGATCTTTACCTGCTTGACCCTCGAAGGGCTCTGCTTTGACAGCGTCCTCGTCTTGTTGGTCAATTTCAGCAGGCTCTGCAAGCTCATCGGCGCTGAGACCTTCCCAGGTGCCTTGCTTGACCTCCGCATTGAACATCTTAACGCTATGGATCGCTAGTCGCTTAAGGATACGTTCGGTGGCGAATATTGGCATTTAGCGTATACTGAGCCGTGTCTTGGAGACGTAGAGAGACGGATTACTGCGGAACATCGCCCGACGCGCGTTGAACGGGTTCGTGCGTTTCTCTAACTCGACCTGGGGAATCGTCTGCGCTGCAGGAATGTTGGGAAAAAATCACTAGGATGATGTCTTCAGCTTAAATTTAGCTGGGAAGGCGGGGTTGATGACTTGCCTCCTTCGCGTAAGAGGTATAGATTTCGTTTGTCTGCCTTTTGTCGTCTCTTCTTGCCATCTTCTTCAAGTTTTGTAGCTTGTTCTCGGGTGACTGCGCGGACAACGTCGAGCGTCCGACCATGCAGTGTTTTTCGCTACTCCGGCGGACGGGTCAGGGGGTGAGGAGGGAAGGAAGCGAAAATGGGTTTTTGGGAAGCTGTCGGCTTGAAATTAAATCTGCACCCCGAAATTTTAGGTAGACGTGTCTACCTGCGTGTTGGTCCCCATGGTCTCTGCACGCAACATGTCGCTTTGCTCGATAACACTGTCTGCGTCTTCCTTGTTCCAAAAACGGGCGAATCCAGTTCCCAGGGGACGGTCGGTTTGGGGATCGAATGTAAGGCGTGCATACCGAAGTGGGCCGAATGCACGGAATCTGTCACGGCGGTAAACTTCATAGAGCAAAAAGTGAAAGCATACAAAGTTCGTACTTCATCTTTCATAGCCGTGAAAGGAAGATTACGAATGAAGAGCGTGGTTCCGACATCGGTATGGGGTAGTCGTGGTTTTGTAGGTGGTTCGTTGTCGTTGTCGTTGTCGTTGTCATTCTCATCCTCCTCGTCCTCTTCTTCCTCTTCGTCTTCTTCGTCCTGCTCTTCCTCCCCACTCTCATCGTCTGAGATTTCACGCAGTCCCACTTGCTTGTGTTCGTTGACAAAGTTCTCCACACCCCTCGTCTCCCTGCCTTCCGACTGGGAAAAGAATGAGTGTCAGCAATACAGCAAGAGAGGCAATCACGAAATCACTTTTCTGTGCAGTCCCACTTTCTCCTGTTCGCCCTCATTCTCCAAGTCCCTCATCTGCTTGCCTTCCGACTGGGAAAACAGTGAGTGAAAGCAAGACATCAAGAAAGGCAATCACGAAATCACTTTTCTCTTGGCCCACTGCGCCCGTACTTTTCTGCCGCCGACAGTCATGCCGTGTGCGGTGATGGTTGAATACAGCCTGAGCATCCTCCTTGAAAGAAAAGGAGAGATATCCGACGCCCTTGGAGACACTAGACTCGTGCTTGAGGACGAACGCGAAGCGCACGGGAGCGAGGTCGGAGAAAGCGGTTTCAAGATCGGTCGATGTTGCGCCATACGCCGGTAAGTTGGACACGAAGAGCGTAGCTACACTTGACATCGATGCGAGTGGTGTGAGAAAATAGTGAGCGTGCCAGCCCGATTGGGTGAATTAACCGTGATCCAGCCTGAGCTGACGCCTGCGCACCAAGTTCGTCGTTCGCGTTACGCACCCGGGGTTACCATCGTCTTCCGTTGAACCCACTGGGTGGATCTTCGACATTCTGTTCAGCAGTGATCGGCGAAGCGCGCCGGAGCACTCTCGAAGGTTCGGGCCTTCCTTGCCAAGCAGGACCCATCCATGTCAACCCTGAGCTCAAGAACTACCGTGACGGTGACCTTGGTTCGCGCGAGTCCAAGCAGTACTTCCTGATGAGTCGGACGAAAACGAGCCAGCGTCTTGCCCGTATGAGAAGCTTAGCAAATCCGAGGTGCGTCACGGTTGAAAGCCTAAACGTCACGGTAAGCTTGTTCATGGTCCGTCGAACGTGCGATTTGACATGTTCTCCTCAGCATGTTGCCGCATTCAGTTGGAACACGAAGCCTGCCTTTTCAGAAAGGAGAAGACGAGGCAATTTTACTCAGGGGATTCTGCCAGTGGGACTCGGGTTGAGAGTCGAGTCGCGTATGAAGTGCTCGTTGTGCCAGTATCTACTACTTATTACAAATAACGTCCTTAATGTGTATCATAGGTCATAAGGCCAGCGTGCTCTCCCAAGGCTTTGTGTCGCATCACATCGCATGCTAGTGAGTGCGAGGGGTTCGCGGGGTGCCGGTGACCCGGCGGTGACAAGTCTGCCGTAAGAAACCTCTTGATGAGCCTGGGAACCAACGTTTCTCTCATCTCTCCGCAAGGAGACGTGCGTTGCAATCTTCTCTCCCCACTGTACTTACCGGCTCCCGGTGTTTACAAGTTTTCTCTCCTATTCCTCTTTCTGCCAACCCCATTGCGTCCCCACCGAAGTTCACAATCATCGAAGCTCCCTTCGACACCTGGTTCTCACCACAAGGGTCTTGTGTTCAACTAGGTCCGCGTCGTGCCCCACTCGGACGTTGCCCACGAAAAACATCCGTTCGGATTCTTGCTCACTGTTCTCATCCACGAGATCGGTGGTAAGACTCAAACTGAGAGAGTCTCAGGCTATCGCACGCTAATCGCATCGCGACGGAGCCCTCTCTTACCGTCGCCGACGATGAGCCTGGACACGGATCGCTGAACCGATCATGTGGGAATGAATTTGTTACTTGTACATGCTACATAAGTTTCGCAGGCGCACAACGGTGGGTGTCAGGTGCCTGGACCACCTCGATCAAACTTTGGACCCATCATAACCTTCTTTTTCTTCTTTTCCAGGGTTCTCCCGAGCGTGGTAGAGCCCCGCGTGGCGACGAGGGGAAACTCTTGGAAGATAGGCTGATATACGCCAAAACAAATTGCCATTGACATTAGATCACTGTCCGAGGACAACAAGTCTTCAACGGGCTGCGTCTTCAGCGAAAAACTGAGTTGGGCCGATTTTTCTTCTTCCCTAGTATTCTGGCTAATCTCAGAGCCATTCCGGAGGGGGAACTAGTCCCCATCTTCTCGCCTAGTAGGATAGACCAGCTAAAGGCTACAAAGGCTGGCATCATGACGCAGTCGCTTCTTCCTGAAATTCATCTCATCCTAACTTCTTCTCAGCGTTGTCACTCACAAGCTATTGTTCCGTAGAATACATGAAATATGTACATGTGTACAATACATACGCCTACAATGCACAGGCATGCATGTCCATGGTCCCGACTCGGCCCGGGAGGGCCTGCCAAAATAGGAGTTTTGCATATTACATAACTCATATCTAGCGAAGCGCAGCTCAGATCGCTTCTTCCTGCCAGACGTTGCTAACCCAAATGCAGGAGACCGAAGCCACCGATCATAAAAGTCCTTCTGCTTCACGACGACTTGAACGGCAGCACAGACGGGCTCTTTTTGACCAATGCGAAGAAGTCGCTCCAGTTGAAAAAATTGAGTCGCGCCTTGCCTGCGTTGCGCTCCGAAGGCGAGGGCATGGGCGTGTTCAGATATCGGACGAGCATGTCGTTGGTTCACGCGCAGAAATGTCGGCGCATGTCGAGCGAGGCCTGGATTTCTGCCTGTTACGTCATCCATGTACCATCTACAATGGAAGGGAGTGTGACGCACGTTCTGGCTCATGACCAGCACACGCTTTTTCGGACTTGAGCAGTTCACGGTCCTTGGAAACGTACCGTCGGTGGGTCTTAGTCGTCCATCCAGGAGAGGGACCGGTGACAATCGTACCAGTTCCTCCGCGCGACCTGCATCATGGCATACATGAATATAACCATCAGTTCAATGCTGAAACAGCTCGTATTCACTGCGCCTTTCGTCCGACACAAAGCACATGTGACCAGTGTGCGCATGACTTTTCGAAAAGGGCATTCGTAACACCAATGGGGAGCCCCGCTTTCGGAGGGGCCTTGTTCACCAACAAGGAATGATCCCGGTCGGGGATTGTGAAATACGGACGAACGTCCGCAGCAAGCGGGATCTGTGTAGATAGACATGTCAGTATCGAACGAAGGTACGTACCGGGATAACATACTGGTCGCACGAGGTCACGGAGCCACCATACAGCCTGACTCGTCATCGCGGGGGATGACCCAAAAATCAAGATCGGTTCACACAACACCAGGCACTCCCACCATGACCATAGGTGTGCCAATGATGCTTCAAAGTATTGTATTGGTGGGAGATCGAATGGAGCGGAGGATGCTAGGAGCTGCACAACCATGGTAGACAGGACAGTTAGACGGGGCGAGAAAACGGAACTAACGTGCGTGGCTGGATCGAATCGTTCATCGAATGCGCTGGTTTCTGTGAGTTGTTGGCTGTCGGAATTGAGGGGCAATTCTACGTGCAGCACAGAACCCAGGAACCCAGTTCGATAATTGAATCTGGTGTCGGGCTTCGCCTTTTCTTGGCTGACACCTCAGCGAGTGTGATCGAGAACAGGAAAAAAAATAGGTAACGTACCAACTTACGATGTTGTGACATGCCATCTCGAGCATTGCAACGCCGTGCTCACAAAAGAGCGGATCAAGATGAGATACCACGGAGGTATACAATGCCGGGTATATTGGTGTCGAGCCAGGAGGACCAGCGATGATCACCAGGATCACATCAATAATGCTGTCGCTGTGTTATCATCATCCCCCAACTTCACCTGTCGTTAGGCCCCGCTTCGAGGTCAAGTCTCCCTCTTGAGAAATTTTTACGAAACCGTACATGAACCCGTCTAGTGTCCGAGGGCGCTGTTCTTCAGGGGCACCTTGAGGGGACTTGGATATACTCTGATCCTAAACGAATGAACTTCGGATCCTTGTTCAAACTGTGACGAGTCGGGAAAAGAAGAGAACGCGCTTTCAAAGCGTGTCAGCGTGGCGCGACAGGAGAACGTTAATAAATGACAGACATATTTTCCCTCCGAAGGTGACAGGCATATCGGGGGATGTACCGATCTCACAACTGGTCCGACATCAAGGTCAAACTGGACTGAATATAAAAATCAAAGGACTTGATGCAATCTGGCCAGAAGATAATGTGCAACATACCGATAACAAAGGAAAGTACCCATTCTTGCATCCTCTCTACCTTTTCCTCCGAGAACGCGAAATACGGAGATTCGTCCGCACTTACATGTCCGGACAAGGTTGACGGGAGGTGAGGCACCGTTTTTGATCGCAGCTCAGGTTGACGTGCTACGAGTCGCCTCTCTTGTTGCATTTCCGTAATTTGCGAAAGCGAGGGTGACTTCAGCGCGTCATACATGGAATGTGTAGCAAACATCTCCAACGGATCGAGCTGCACCAGGGACATAAGGGAGATGTCGGTATCAGAAATGGTCAGGGAGCTTCTGCGAGAGCGATAGTATAGCCCAAATTGTGTCCTGTTCCTCCAGAGTGTCGGAGACCATTATAGCACGGTTTGAATATGGGGATTTGCCGTCGTCAGCCACCATGCAAACCCCCTGGTGATGTCGACACTATGTACTTACAAAGATTCCCTTTTCGTGGTACGCGCGTGGGTCGGAATTTCCGGGCAGGGTCAATATTTTTTCATAGAGACTTGCCAGGGTTCGTGCAAACCCGCGATGGAGGGTGAGGACGAGGCCTGCGAGCGCGTCACGAACAACGGTGATGAATCGAGGACAATCACTTAGGGAGTGAGAGCAATAAAACTGTGCAGGACCTCTCAGCGGAATGAAAGCGGACGGCAGTCGCTGTCATGCTGCATGCCGTGGATGAGTGCCATTGAGTGGCAAGAGCAAGCTTTGGGCAAGGACGAGCGCGTGCGCGTGGACGTCACAAGTAAAGGAGGGCGAGAGTGACACGAGGGTGGGCACGCGATGGTGGACAGGAGAGGGCGTCGAGGGCAGGCAGGCCCGTCCGTGTGAACCAGCAGGAGGGTCGAGGTGAAGACAGGGCTAGCGAGAAAGATGGGGAGTGCTTCTCACAAGCGGGAACGCACATGTATGCCTGCGTATACGTCGCGATGGCATCGACGTGTGATGACCGTCGTAAGCCCGCGGCGATTGTCGCCAAACGACGTCCGAGTCCCTCAAGTTGGCGAGGCGAGGTAGGGTGGGTGAGGGCGAGCGCGCATGCAACCCCAAGCCTGAGCAAGGGTGGAGAAGGGACGGTGCGTGCATGACCCATAGCATCCGAGTCGTCGTCGTCTACCCCTTCGGTGACTTTGTCGTCGTCACATCAGTGACAAAATGAGATTAATTGGGACCAACTGACGTGTCACGTGCGACGGCAGTGATGTCATCGACACAACAGCTCGCTCATCAATGCATCAAGTTCGTGGCTGACCAGAGCTGTAGCGTGACGCTGCCGGATGCGGAAGTTGGCAATCTCGGATATGGCCTGTGGACAAAAAAAAAGCGACGTCGCGTAAACGAACTCGGAACCGCGGTACCGTGCGTGGCACACTCAGTGGCAGACTTCTCTGAGTCGCCGATTGAGGTCGAATCGCTTGTCGCCCTTGCAGCGTTAGTACTAGTCCTCGCCCGTTTCAGTACACCCACTGGAACTTCAAGTTGCACGTTTGCATTCGCCTAAACCCTCCCCCACTGTATCGTGGGAATCGGGGACTGCTAGTAGTAATGTTGTCAAAGACCCGAGGAGCTGCCATGCATACTTAGTACTATATCTGACGGATGTGGCAATATAATGCCAGCTCTACGTTGCATTGCCACACCCTCCACTGGCAGGAATGTCGTGCCAGTGTGGAATGCGTGCCAAAGATCGCACTGCGCATTGAGCGCACCAAGGACGCATTTCATTTGTTTACCCCCGAAGGAGACATGAGAAATAAGCGATTCAGCAGAGTGCGACGAAACGGTTCGATCCATTTAGCAAATAAAGAGGAAGGGAAAGAAAAGAGAACTGATCACAAAATCGGAAACCTGCCAAAATCACATATAGACTCTACTAGGAGCCATAGTATCCATGCGACGTCTCGTGCTCGGCCGACACCAGTCACGGTAGTGACTCATCATCCCAAGGGACCACCGTCCTCGTGCCATTGCCCAAAATTCATCATCGTCTCCGGCACGAAGTAAACCCAAATTCAGCATGCACTTGAACATGTTCAGGCTCCTCGCGCGAATATTCCATCGAGTCGATGTCACGGTAATGCTTAGCAAACGCGCTCGTCCTCATGCACAGCCACGCCGCCGTGTGTAAATTCGACGGACCCCGGTACGACCATAGTGACACCGTCCGAAATCCTGATCTAGCGGCTCCAGCTCCAGATACCACCAGACTGAAATGAGCGTCGTCAGTGCAAGTTTCGGCGCTCGAAACGCACCTACCTTTGAATTGTGTAGGGATATGCCAATCGTAGGGCCGTAGTATTAGTAGTAGCAACGGTCGCGATCTCGACAACCCATGCTTCTCACGAGCCTAAGTATCGGAATAATCTGAATCCGAATTACCAAAACGGATACTACTAGTCGACCTATTTCGCGTTTCGGGTCGACCGGTCAACCCTCGCTAGTCTCGTCACCATCCGTTTTGGTGTTGCCCTCAGTAACCTCGGGATCTTACGATCACCACACGATCGAGTCACGTGTGTCACACTTTCCCCGACTCGCACGAAGCAGAAACCTCAAGCGATTCTGACGTGGGAATTACGATTACATAAAACTATGCACCGCTCCTCACTTCATCTACTCGCAGTGTCGCACGGATGGAGCTTGATACGTTTTTCATTCGACCAAAGGTAGCAGCCGTCGTCGTTTCTTAGCACCTTGAGCTTACTTGGGATGCTAACGATCCCGATCACTCCTGCTCATCGACTCTATTAAGGTGCACATCAACTTCTACACAATAAGGCGCACATTGCGTCACTTCTCTCGAACCGTGCTAGCTGACGCCGTCGTTACCAGTTCAAATATCGCAATGACATGTATCAGATGCGGGGCTTGACAAATCGATAAATTCCTGACCTACATGAAACGTGTTGAAGACGTGCTCGGACAAGGTTGGGAATTATATGCAGAGGATCAAAAGCTGCAGTTCGAATCAACCGCGTTCCGCAAGAAGCTCGACCGGTCTTTTAGATGGTTCCAGCTGAACCAATGGGTCACCATTGATCACGACTAAATGGCTGTGCGGCGTAGTTGAGTTGAGGGAGTATGGCCCCCGGAACACCCGTTTCGACACTAGTACGAGTCTCAATGGGACCATCCGTCTTGGTGAGCTCCTTAGCAGCTCCATGGAGGGCTCCAGCCCTCCGCGACGACGCCATTACGATATTAATATTGATGTTTGTTCGTCCCACTCTAAAAACCTGGTTGCGGGGGATGTAGTGGAGCCGAGCCTTCAAGGAAGTTTCTTCTTGTCGATGAGAACCTGACATGTTCCTATATCAAGCCCCAACGAGGCGATCACCCAGCTGCGTTGCGACAACTGTGTGCCAACATTGATGGGTTCCCCACGGCCGGAGCCACAGACCGCCCGTACTTGGACTGGGAATTTTGGAAACATCAAAGAACGTCATGGGAAGCAGTCCCATAAGTTACGGTATCGTACGGATTGGTCGCCATAGAATACCCCGTCAGTCAAGGTTTCATAGCGCTGTCATACACGGGGTCCAGGTGCGCCTTTCAACTTCCACCAATTGAACTTTCAGCAAAAAACTAAACTAAACTATTCTTTTTCCCGAACCACAATCATTATCCCCTTGTGGCACCGCCTCGTTCTTGCCTCTATTCAGTCGGCTGATTTACTGGATATATCAGCTCACGTACATGTGTAGCTGTACGACATCAACCGACGAAACATGTCCGTGAACGGACTTCTGTTCGAGATCGGTTCCGTGGGACTGGTTCTGGCTCGCGGTTAACATTGATCCGCAGATGATCAAGGAGGTCTGGAACCTGTGGTTAGACTTCCAGGTGCCACATACTATGACCACGAAACATCAAGAGCGGGTGTATCCGTACACTGTATCGTTGATGGAAACGATGCATCTGGTAGTGCATAATCAGGGAATCCAGTGGCTCGTCACCGAGTCTCGGAACGAGGCACAGAGGATGGTGGCCAAAGGTGTGTTTGGTTTTCTGCTTGCCTCCGTTGCGCTCCTGACCCGACCGGCGTGCCTTTTATAATTGTAATTTTTTCTAGGTATGAGCATCCAC
>JBBPNU010000060.1:0-34615 GCA_038091055.1 Leccinum angustisporum
GACTTTCGGGTACACGCACCTGCGAGGTGTTCCCACCCACTGCCCTCGCAGCTCACCATACCCGCCAACTCGGGCTCCCGTCCCGGGCCGGAAAGCGCTTTGCGCTTCGCCCGCCCACTCTCAACTCACTACATACCACCCTCTCCTCGTAGCACACGGAGCGACGTCCAAAGATGGTTGTCCATTTGACATTCCTTCTGCTTGAGCACAAGTGCTCGCACACTTTTCGGCAAACACCGGTAAGACAGGGGCTGAATTTTCCCACGATTTATGGGTCGACGCTCGACGCTCGATCCCTCGAAGGCGTACGTTTCTCCACCCACTTTTGACTCCAACTCTCCTCTAACGCCACCATTTCAAGGTTCAATCGTTGCGCACAGCGTTTACGCTCAACACAGCCCTCAAACGTCTCTTCCTGTCCTCCACTCAACTCACCTCTCAAGGCGCCCTCGCCCTCGCCGAGTTCTCCCCGAGTTTGCATCTCTCCTGCATCTCGACCTCACATCGAACAATATCGATTTGGCGGGAGTAATGGCGCTCAGAAAGGGTCTGAAAGCGAATCACGTCATGCGATGCCTTGATGTATGAATATACCCCCCCGACAATGAAGAGCTTGCGAGGATCTGTCGCAATATTTTGAATACGTGTGTGAGGAACACGGAGGAGGCGGAGAGGGCGGCACGGGGAGCCAGTGCGAGTGCTGGTGGGGGGTGACGGACATGAACATGGACACGGCCAGGTGAATGGGCATGATCACCAAGGGGGAGCACCTCCGACGAGCGGGAAGGGTTCGAGCAAGAGCATGTGGGGATTGACTGAGAAAAGTGAGCTTGCGAGGTCGATTCGGATGGGAGATGAGCTTCATGGCAAGGTACGTTTGCGTTGGAGTGTTGAGGTGATGAATGTACTGATGGGACTATTTATTTGCGCCGTAGACGGACTCGCCGTCGCGTGCGGAAGCGCTGATGGCACAGATCCAGGTTGAGATCGATGATGGTGCTCGACAGGCGAGTTCGGGTGTTACTGCTGGCGCGCATATAGGATCGTGGATGGGAACCGGAACGGAACCGGAACGGAACACGAACTGGAGTTGGATTCGGAACTAGTTGAGAGGGCGCGCGAGACTAGGCTCTGACAGCTCAGATCCAATTGAGCACGACGTCGGCGGACGAGAGCAAGTTGGAGCGATTCCTCGTGTTGTGTGATGGTTGAACGCCGGGATCGACACGCCTCGTCGGTCAGCCATGCGCGCGGTCTTGGATCGAAAACCGAGGGTTTGCACTGGCAGAACGTGGGTGTGAACGAGACAACGAGGACTTGCCGCTGACACCGCGGGTGGACATGGGCAAGGGCGTGCGGAGCCTGAGCCCGAGGAACCCGAGAAAGTGTTGAGTCCTACGTTCATGATCGCTGAATCTGAGGACGAGGATGAAGACGAACATAGATACCTGGACGTGGAGGAAGGGGAGGAAGAGGTGACGTCGCCCACGCATAGGTACATTCATTTCTGGTCAGGCGATGTTAATCGGGACCTTAGGCCGAAGAGCTGGGTCGAGGAGGGTGAGATATTCTGCAAGGGCACGGTGTTTCTCGGTCCGGAGGAGATGGAGGGGAGTATGCGGGTGAGGACCTTCGACGCGAGGTATGTCTATCTCCGCCGTGACTCTACCCATTCATTTCCCAAAACTCACCGCTCGCGATCCCATAGCTCTTGGAAGCGATGGTAGAGCGCGCACCGCCGCGCGGCATCATCGATGACTACGGGCTAGAAGTCGGCGTCAGTGTCCAATCTCCGCCGTACGACTATGATGTACCCCCGCCCTCGTCGCCGGCGACGGATGACCGGACACAAGCACAGTTCAACAAAGGGGGACCGCTTTCGCCGCGGGCGTATGTGTCGACGCGGACACGGTCGCACGGTGGGTCAGACGTGCCACTGGCAATGGCGACGACGAATTCGCCCGGTGCGTCACCGTTGGCTTCGCAGATCTCGCCGACGTCACGGTCGCCGCGTGCGCATGGGAGCGCGGGGAGACCGTTTCTGTTGTTGAGGAGTTTGTCATAGGAGTTCGGACCGATCGCTCATCGATCATCCTTGAAGTTCTCGCCGTTCTTGAGTGTAGAACCCGGACGTTTATGTATGTTTCCTGAACCACCAAGATTGCACAATCGATACCATATTGTGACAGATCCTGACCTTGTCAGAATTAGACTCTATGTTCATTAAATTCATCCATACATGTTGTAAACTTGATTAGATCATAATGTGTCCGTCATAAAGGCCCGTGGATTCCGAGGTTCATAGTAGATGGTCATGACCGATTTACATAGATAGTAACTCATACGTACATGTACAGAATTGATACAAATCACAGACGTCCTCGACCTTTTAGTAAGTATCAGAGCCTGAAACCGAGGTTGACGTGCACAGCCTTGATGTTGGTGTAGTGTTCCAACGCATACTCGCCAAGATCTTTCCCAATACCAGATTGCTTGTACCCGCCGAACGGCATTTGTATCTCAGACTGGTTGCAACAGTTGACCTGTCCATCGTAACAGTGAAGACACGAAACTTGGCAAAAAAGACGGGAATTATATGGAAAGGTTCACTTACAAACATGTTACCCGCTTCCACGGCGTGTGCAACGCGGAACGCTCTCTCGATGTCCTTCGAGAATACGGACGCGCCGAGACCGTATGTCGTGTCGTTCGCTTGCTCAATCACCTCTACAAATGTATCATTGTCAGTGGTTTAGCGCACATTCTATAGATACGGTTGTGACGGAGCACAAAGTATCCAGAGAGTACGTACCCTCTTCGGTCTTGAACTTGATAATGCACGCGACGGGTCCAAAGATCTCCTCGCGGACGATCTTCATATCCGGTCGACATTCAGTGAAAATGGTCGGCTGAATGAAGTACCCCTCGTTCCCGATCCGGTTTCCGCCGGTGTGTAGCGTCGCGCCGTCAGCTTTTCCAGATTCAATGTAGCCCATGACGCGCTGGTTCCCAAGTCGGTAGGTTATCAGTGGAAACGACTCGACACTCAAGGTCGGGAAAGACTTGCCTCGAATTGGGTCTTGGACACCTGGGGTCCTTGGTACGTTTCTGGTTCGAACGGGTCGCCCACTTTGATCGCAAGCGCCTTCTCGGTGAACTGTTCAAGGAACTTGTCGTAAACCCCCTCCTGTACGAATATCCGTGATCCAGCACAGCAGTTCTGTCCATGGTTCCAGCTGCAAATAACACGTCAGATCCCAACGATGAAATATGAGAGGAGACTGTTACATACTAGATCCCGTGAATGGCCCACTTGATAGCCTGTTCCAAATCAGCATCGTCAAAGATGATGTTGGGACTCTTTCCGCCGAGTTCCAGCGTGACGGGCTTGAGGTTGCTTTTGGCGGCAGCTTCCATGATTTTGCGGCCGGTGATGGTGCTGCCAGTGAAAGCAATTTTGCCAATGATGGGGTGTTCTGAGATGGCTTGACCGGCAGTGGCACCGTATCCGTTGACGATGTTGATGACACCTGGAGGGAACCCGGCTTCCTCGATAAGAGTTGTAAAGAGGAGAGCGGAGAGGGGGGTGATCTCCGAGGGTTTAAGAACAATGGTATTTCCAGTCGCGAGTGCGGGAGCGATCTTGAGGCAGAGGGAAAACACTATTCAGATGAAGTGAGTAAAAAACCAAAAGGGAGAGGGATAGCTTTCTGACTTGGTACGTTCCATGGGATGATTTGACCCTGTCACAAAGTGATGCAAACTAAAGGAAGACGTTGAAGAGAGACTAAAAACGAACCACAACACCGATGGGTTCGTGACGAGTGTAAGACAGCTTCTTGTCGTTAGTCTGCAGGTAGCCCATTAACAAAAATTCTGTGAAACCGAGTCAAACTTCGAGCCGACCTCGATGGTCTTCCCACTAATCTTGTCTGCCCAACCGGCGTAGTACCTGAGGAGCTTGATTCCACCCGCGTTGTCCCCGCCGTATGCAGTCTTGTATGCCTTGCCTACCAAAGAACTTGAGGGCAAGTCACTTATTGCAACAAACGTATCACAAACACACCATTTGAAATGACATCGAGAGCAGCAAACTCGTCCATGTGCTGCTCCATGATGTCGGCCAACTTGAAGAGCAGTTTTCCCCGCTCTATTCCAGAGACCTTGAGACCCCAGGAGGTCTTGTAGGCTCTCTGGGCAGCCTTCGCTGCAATGTCGATGTCGGCTTTCGTGCCGGCTGAGACGGAGGTGACAACCTTTCCTGTAGCTGGTGGAAACGTCAGTCGACTATCGAACACGAAACGCAAACACAGACTGGGATTGACGACTCTGAACCGAAATTAGCCAGGGTGCTGCAGGAACGACGGCACGACATACTCGATAGATCCGCCTTCCACAGGGTCTACATGCTTTCCATCGATGTAGAGTCCCAATGGGATGGTGACGGTCCCTTTATAAGTCAGGGTATCGAACGTCTTGGTGAAGGTACCAGGCATATCTGTTGGTCTGGGAAAGGTAAAAGGAAAATACAATGACTCACCTGGAAAGATGAGGACTACTTATAGCCTAATCGCTGGGTGGCTATGTTAGTACTTAGGAGCCATATGTTCTAGATAATGAATTTATTTTAAAACACCCCGCGGCGGCATCTTGGCGGAGTTGGAATATATTCGTCCTGATTGGTTCCTGTTTGACATGATTCAACATTGCGCGAACTTCGGCTTTATTTGGCTGCTCACGAGCACGATCGGTCCGGTACTGCCCATTTACTTGCCCACAGCAAAATCTCAGTAATGTCACCACTACAAGCGAGAGCATGGAGATGATCGGTGAGGGATATCAGTGTCGGTGCGCTCAGACGATATTCTGCTGAGATGGCAACAGATAGGTGATCTTCAGCTTTTGATATACTCCTCCGGCGAGCAAATACTCTGTTGTCTCACGAGCTGACTTCGACTTCTAAATGCATTTCCCGCGAAACAGATTATTCAGTTGATGTGGTTCTGTTCTTATCGGTGCTAGCATATCGCGATTCGCACTGCGATTTTTTAGGGCTAGTCCAATGCGCTTCAAGTCCGCCATTTACTAGGTCCTCGTTTGCATCCACGGGCAGAATGAGTGACGAAAAATAATGTGATACGAACAAACACAATTAGTTTCGAGTCGACTATGAGCTAATGGAATTATGGAGTATATTTTGGAAGCAAGCCTCCAGGCCGCAGATAATTCCTCACCTCGCCATCACCCACTGGCACCAAACGAAGAGTCCACCAGTCCTTTCAGATTGTTTCCACCGGTGGGGACACTGTCACGGTACGGGGAGGAAGTTGGGTAGCAGGAAACACTGCTGTCGAACTGCCTACTGATACTATGCCATCGTCACCTTCAGCGGGAAGTGATATTATCGGGACTCGTACCTTGGCGTATGTTGTAGCGGTCAGTGATGTCGCCACCGGGCTGGATGATAGCAGCAGCAGCAGCACCGAGGTAAAACACGATAGCCACTGTGAACGGAATGAAGACGTGCATATGTGGAGATGGTCGGGTGAGGAATGTGAATATTATAGGTGCGTTCAGACGAAATTCCCTGTGTTTTCCCGATAATATGGTTTATACGATGCTGGAGAGTCTCTCGTCTGGTTGTTTCGCTTTTATACAAGTAGGTCCAGGGAGGCAAGGCGGCTCTGCCGTGTTATGACATAGCTCCGCCTCCTTTGAATGCATGGTAGTAAGGAAAAAAACAGCTGATACGGTTATCGGTTTATCACTGTCGTCGCACTTCCCCTTTTACGCACAGGTTCCAGACAATTCACGTCATTTGTCGAGGTCCTTTCTCAAGAAATAGAAATACTCTTATGTTTTCATCCATCGGCAGGATAATGACGAGAGCAGAGAAGCCACTGACATATCCAAATCGAATACATATGCCAGCGATCATCTACCACCAATCATCAGTTGCGACAACCAGCTGTAGAGCAGTCAAAAAAACTAGTAACTTGAAGGTACTGGACTGGACCTTACATAACACAGCAATACACAGAAGATAGGGCGCAGGGCGTTTTGTGCCTCACTACTAGGTTGTTGTTCTTTCTGATTTCCAATGTTTTTTTAATTTTGTACTCAGGCCGCACTGGCCTTTACATAGGAATCGTTTCTGTGATTCAAAAGCCCTTATCTCACGAAACTCTTCGCTCTTATATCAGTACGCCGGTGGCTCCACTCGACCGTCCAGTGACTCCAGTCAAGCAGGGCTATACACAATGGCGTTTGATGCATCGATGACCCTCGCCGAGTGCCCGCCGAGGTGCTGGCGCTTCCACAAGTTTTGAACTACGTATTCATCTGCAGGTCAAGTTTTTCTTTGTTCCGTTGCGATAAACTTAGTTCCTGTCGTTTTCTGCGCCACGACAGCTCCTTTCGCTCGCTGTCTTGCCCATTTAGCATGGTCCTGTTATTTTGCAAGGTCCACCATAGGCATATGTACAGGCTGAGGGCCTAAAAACGATCTGCGCAACCCCCATCTGGGCCCTGCGAAACACTAAGTATGAAGGTTTGACGTTTATGTGTGGAACTGACAGTCTTCCGCCATTTTCCGTTCAATTGACGCCGCATCACCGTATCATTCAAACATCATTTATTCTGATCGCTGATTTCCGTGCCAATGGGTATTGTTGCTGTTGGTGTCGCAGATTATACTATAAAGGTCTGTGGGGTGGATGTTTCACCGCAAACCCTTTACACTCCTCTACTAGAATGCGAATCATCACCATAATCATATTTTCAGTCACCAGCAGACTGGTTGCTCTGGCTACTGCAAAACCCGTACTAAAGCGGGAGCCGGATGGCATAGCCATACCACTCGCCCGAAACCCATCTGTTCCGAACAACAAAAGCATCGACCTCGACTCAATCATATCTCATGGTATATCAGTCAGGGAGTACGTGGAATGAACCCTTTGTGATATCTGACGTGCTCAGGCTCTTTTTAGGAAGATCCTTGGTGGCCTAGACAATTACGAGATGAACACTGGGACAATGCATCCTTTCGCCGTGAAACGGAACGACTCCGAGTCTGAACTCGCAACCCGAGCCACTAGTAGCGTTCCGCTGATAACTTATGCATATGGTTCTTGGATCGGCCAGATTTCGATTGGCACTCCTCCCCAGACCTTGCAGGGTAAATTCACTTGTATTATTCGCGTATGTGTTTACCCTGATCTATATAACACTGGCAGTCGCAATCGACACTGGTTCAGCGTAGGTACTTTATTTGACTTCACACAACTGTTTTTGTTCAAGTAGACGCAGCGACACGTGGGTGGTGCAAAGCGGCTTTCCTGGACTTTCCGCGCTTGGGATCGACCTCTGGGGTCCCGCCTTATCCAAATCTGCTAGGAGACTGGATCAGCCATTTCAGCTCGCAAATTCAGATGGATCCTTCTTGGTCAGACATCAGGGAAATGGTGAAAATTTGACCAAGCTTGACCTACAATTACCTTATCCATCATCTACCTCCTAATTTATCATTCTGATGGTCCAGTTGATCAGGTCAGATATGGCTGGAGTTATCAGACATACATGATCAGAACAAGCTATGATGCCAATTATGACCAAAGAAGCTCAGGTATTGAAATCCTGACTATCCTGACTGCTTTTGGCATGCTGCCTTTGCTCTGCCATATTCTCAAGCAGTGCAACAATGGAGCAGACCACTCATCTGGATGGCACTCGACAATGTCCGGATAAGTTCCCACGAGTGGCTATCTGATTTCCCCTATCTTATTTGTCATTACTGCACCTCTTGCAGAATTACACAACTTGATAAAGGAGATCTAACAATAGCGTCATTTGGTTCGAGATAAGGTATAGTCTTGTGCTTGTATCCTCGTTGTGCACTCTCTCACTGATGACAACCGACAATATCCAGCCTTTCGACCATTCTGATAACTTTCAACATGCTTACTTGCCTCGCCGTACTTCCAAGGAGTGCACTACCGGACGATACTTGCCAATCAGCTCCTCCGTCGGTAATTCACACCTTCTTGATTCTCTTTCTCATACTTACCGTTGCTCTTTAACCTGGCAGGATGACTCAACCGGATAAAGTAGATCTTATGTTGCCGTGATGCTTATTAGAGATAAGGTACGACGAACTTGCATCTCCTTGTCGTGCGCCCTCTCGCTGATGATAACCGACGATAACCAGCCTCCCGACAATTCTCATCACTTTCAGCACGTGTACTCGTCTTGCCGTGCTTCCAAGCAGCGCAGTTGTGGAGCAGACCACTCGGTTTGAGGTGCCCGACAATGCCTGTATCAGTTCCGTCACCGGTAACTCACAAATTTTCGGTTATCTTTCTCATTTTTACCATTTCTAAACACCTGGCCAAATGCTGACTGACTATGCTGCTGGTAGGATGACTCAACGTGGTAAAGTAGATCTGCTACTGGCGTGATGATGTCCGAGACATGGTACGTCGTGCTTGTATCCTCTCGCCGTGCGCCCTCTCGCTGATGATAACCGACGATTACCAGCCTCCCGACAATCCTTATCGCAATTAGCACGTGTACTCGTCTTGCTGTGCTTCCAAGCAGTACACCGGTGGAGCAGACCACTCGGTTTGAGGTACACGACAATACCTGCATCAGTTCCCTCGTCGGTAATTCACACCGTTTCGGTTCTATTTCTCATATTTAACATTGCTCTATACATGGCCGGATGACTCAACGTGGTCAAGTAGATCTGTTGCTGGCGTGATGATGTCCGAGACATGGTATGTCATGCTTGCGTCCTCTCGCCGCGCACCTTCTTGCTGACGATGACCGACGATAACCAGCCTCCAGACAAGCCTTATCACGCGCAGCACGTTTACTCGCGTTGTCGTATACTCTCCTAGTGACGACAACCGACAACGAACTTCCGGCCATTTTTTGATATTGCTAGAAAATGTAGAAATTGACACTTCGTTCGAGATTTGTCAAATAATGTAACATGCACTATTACTGCAATATATCAGTCGAATGTCTACGTATCGTCCGAACCATCCCCGGCAGCAATGGCCGCCTCCCTCTCCTTGTACTCTGCCCGCTTCTGGCGTATCCTTGAAAGCGCACTGTTCTTGGACGGAAGCCGCTCGATATCAGAATAGAGTGGAAATATCTGACTGAAATCACCCGGTCACCATCTTGTCGGGCATCGAGGAAGAGTAAACTCACCGGTTCCACCATGTCAGTAACTGATCAACCTCGTCTCTTTCATCGGGGTCCTCCAATAGCTCAAGAATGCTGTTGTAAAATCTTTCTGAATCTGTCACATGGTCAGTTCGAGAAAATACTTGAGCAGACGTTAGTGCGAAACGGGCCTTCAAAGTGTTAGTAAGGACATGATTAGTATTCATTCAGGGAACGTACCTGAGTTGACACGTAAGAAAGGGAGGCCTTTGTGACAGACCGCATGCCATGAATCCGGGCGTTTCCAGACCGGGTCGCCTTGGGCTCTTGGTCTACAGAGCTCGGAGAAGTGAAAATATGTTTATATGCCTAGAAAGCGGCTGGATTAGTGGTTCAATATTAAAAAATTAACCCGACGACCCACAGAAACAAGGAGTCCACTCCGAAGGAGTCCGTTCCAGGGGTCTTCTGTATCATACGCATAATTTGCATAAAGAAACACCGGCCATTGGTCACCAGCGACCTGGATTTGGCCATTGACGAGTTTCGCCTTCGTCCTATGCCGAATTGTTAGCTATGAAACCAACTGAGATGACGCGAAACATACTCTGTATTGGCCCAATCAAGCCCAGCAGGACATAAGAGGGCACCAGTGCGCTCGTGATTGAAACCGCGACCAGCCTTGACGTTGCGGGGGATGTGGGGGTTTAGCGATTGGCCCTTTGGGGTGATCCAATCCACGATCGCGCTCTTCATTCCCTTGGTGTCGTCCGCCCTCGCACCGTTTGCGCCCTTTTGAATCTGCCAGGGAACAACATCCTTAAGTCCCAACCGTCACATAATGAAAATGATGCAACTTACCAGATCAGCTAAGTGTATGACTTCTTCATTCGACGCAGTCATCAACCTGGCTTCAAGTCCAGGAATCATTCTCAACAGTTCATTGAATACAGCATACTCCCGCCTCTCCCTGGTAACAAATCAGTAAGATATCCATTGAGGGAAGTATCACATACACGGCTGTTGGTAAATCCGAAGATTCATCCTCCTGATCAGCCATGACTTGCAGACCATTGGTGATCAACGTCTGAACGTTACAGAATGCGTGAACCGCTCTCCCGAAATGGCGGCCACGGTGGACTAGTGGATCTTGCGTGGTCCTGTAGGCCGCAGACGACGGTCAGTAGTGATCACGTTTATTAGCAATCTTACCGACGGCTTTTTCCTGGGTCCCAGCTGCAATGCAGTAGAGGGCCCTCGTTTCTGGCCAGCGGATCCGGCGGACGTAGTGCCCTCGTCAGCGTTATCAGTCATTGCAGGAGAAGAAGACGAGAGAGAGAGGAGATGCTGAGGGAATGGAATGGAGATGGCAGCCTTATATACGAACGAGATGCTGGAAAAGGAGCTGGGATAATATGTTTTGTATAATTCGACTTACCCGACTGCGAGATGAGTAGTTTATTAAACCCCGTCCGGGTATTCAATTCATTCGTCCAAAAATGAACTGCTCAGTGTAAACCCGGTCGGGTAGAAGCAACAAATCAAATCCTGACATGTCTTGGGGAGATATATAAATTATATGTCAGACCAACAGAATACTTTGAAGTCAGCGACTTCACCTTTCAGAAATTTCTGTAATCACGCCCAATTTGCGTCAGTTGAAATGGACTCCAGCGCGGTGAATTATCACGGTACGTTCTGTTCAAGTGAGTCCAGGGTTAGAGATGACATCAATGTGCACTTACTCGGTGAAGCGATCCCTTTAGTCGCTATGTCTATCACAGGTAGCGGTTCACAGCTAAACTGCGTAGAGGTCAGTGAGTAACTTAACTGCTAAATTACCTATCTTCATGACCTCACTGTGCCCAGCTGATAAGCCAGCTTCTAATCAAAAACGTGGACGACCTAAAGAGAACGAAGAAAATCCGTCGGGAAGGAAGAGGCACCGGTGGGATGAAGGGATGAACAACAGCTTCGGGACCGGGGACTCGAATCGAGTCGGAAACAGCACTGGCTCTGACAGAGAGAGTGGCGGTAGTAGCGTTGATGCTGTTTTGCAGCAAGTGACAACCGAGTTCAGGGAGTTGACGGCCGTCATCGGAAGGTTTTCGGCGGATACCGCAGAACATCTGGGCCTTGGCAAGGCAGTAGCACGAGGGGAGAGTGGATGCAAGATTTGCTGTCCAAAGCTGCGTCACGGTCGGATGACTTCAGCACGTGCTCTGCTAGAAAGCTGAACTTGGGTGACTTGGAGGCCTAGGACTAGCAGCTGAGTGTCACGTTGCCATAATTATATTATTGCGAAGGGTGACCAGGACAGGCATACATGCCAAGTCGCCCACGTTGTCCATGACCTTCGCACTCATGCCACATCTGGGCCCAATCCAAGTGGAAAGAAGGTAGTAAAGAAACAACAGAGGTTGTTACAAGAATACAAGACTGCTATAAAATACTGAACGACTTGGAATGGCACTGATACTCCCCGGTTGTGCTGCCACTCAAAGGTCAAAATCTCCCCGCCCTCTATGATGCCTATGATACCTAACACTCAACTTGAGGTCATCATGCGAAATTCCATGTATCATAATATACGCACTCATCAGGGATCTTGCTTCTCATCCGACTGGTCCAACTTGACGGCAGAAATTGTAGATACGAAGGTACCTTCAGCGGCGTCATTTTTTACATTGGCGTCATAATACCGGCGATGATAAAGGGCGATTGTATCCATCGTCAGATATTGGGAAGCCTCTCGTTCCACGTCTTCGATGACTTTCTGTGTCTCGAGAAGTTCTTCCACAAGTAGCTTCTTCTTCCTAAGAGCCTCATACCACATCCTGAGTCTCCGTTGTCGGGGAGTAGCGTTCATAGTGAACTGCATTAAATATGAGTGCTAGTCATCAACGGGAATAATGCAGCTTAAGATACCTTTGTTTGGTGTGCCCGTTGGATGTTGTCATGAAAAGTATCAGGTTTCTTAAGTTTCGGAGCGGCAGGAGAGTCGGAATGGAAGAAACGTGAACGGTTGGGTGAGCCTGCTTTCATCGCAGAGGTTTTCACCTCAACAAAAGAGGGTATAGTGACTGGGACTTGGGAAATAGCCGAATGATGAGGTAAGATCTCCTCCGGGAGCACAATAACTACACCACAGTCTGAATGGCACTGATAAGTACCTTCTTCAAGCATGATCGATCTCTGGCAGTGGGGGTGTAAAGTCAAGGTGTGAATGCCTCACTTGTTGTATTGTGTTTGTGTGTTTGTGTGTTTGTGTGTTTGTGTATTTATGGTGCCACTTCAGCACAGGATTACAAAATATGGTTTCCGCGATCACTTAGTGGCGGATATCCTTGTCGTCATCGAAACGACTTGCGGAATCGCCATGCACATGTTGAGTATGGGTTGAGCGCGTTAGTGGACCAAGATGACCTTGATGCGATACAGGAAGCGGAGACACAGCTCTGTCAGCAGTGGGTCGCGTGTCGGGGAGAGGGTGACGGGGGAGAGAACGGATTTCGCTGGGGCCTCCGCCGACGGGGCTAGGGCTTCCTGGCGAAGTGAGTGTAGTCGCGTGATCGAGCGACGGGCGCGCAGGCGAGGACGTGAAAGAGACGGATCACGGCTGGGCAAAGACGGACACGGAGATGGTTCTGGCAGGAACAGGTTAGGGTTGAAACGTTGACCCAGAGTTTCTCAAGCTTCATGTCGCATATCTGCCAAGGCAAGAACCTGAGCTGGTTGCCCGATATGTTGAGTTCTTTGAGGCCCGTCAGTCGACAGATATCGGGGGATATGAAACTAAGCATATTTTCCCCTTCAAAAAGGTCGCCAATCAGATGAAGGTATTCGTCATCATGAAAACAAACAAAAAAAAAAAAAAAAAAAAAAACATACGGAGACTCAGGACGGTGAGCTTTTTCAGAGTGAAGAGCTCGGGAGGGAGGGAAGTAAGCTTGTTACCATTAAGGTAGAGCTTCAGGACGTGTCGATCTTTCCCAGAATCCTTGATCGACTGCATTCGTCCGAAGGAACGCAAGCGCGCGAACTCGACTGTGGGTGCAGTGTTAGTGCGCGCCAGCGTCCGTCCCGAAAAGACGGTCTGCTTAGACAACTCGGGCGTGTTGTAAAACCCTGCCGAATCGCAAGCGGTATAGACTTCAGTCGTTGATTGCTGCTCAGAAATAATGAACACACGACTCGGAGACACGAGAAAGGAGCAGTGGTCTATGCCAGTATCAAATGGCTTCTGAAGGGCGTCCTCCCAAATATGTTCTTCAGAGTAGACGTAACTCAATCATGATGTACGGTGTGAGGGAGGACTCGCGGTTGGTGAGGCGTCGGTCAAGAAATCGTCTTCCGGCAAAGAGCGCGAACAACTGACAGCTACTCGTCTCAGTCCGATTGAATGTGTGAATGTTCCGGGAGGGATGCATGGAGGGGTGATCGTCTTCTTTTCGTAGTCTGGGAGGCGTTTATTAGCCTTGATAAAAGCTGCGAACGGGTGGGAGAAGGCCGCGCTAGGACGGGGAGGTGGAGGGGGTCATCAAGCGAGAACGGGCCGTGAGTCGTGTTCTTTATTTTTATGAGCATTGCCTTACGTGCCTCCCGGTCAAAGAGCGGGAGCTCGTGATAGTCTGCCAGGACGGTCTGTCCGGGGTTTGATACTGACGACGCGAGCAGCAGGCAGAAACACAGTTCTGTCAGCAGTGGGACGCGCGTCGGGGAGAGGGTGACGGGGGAGAGAACGGGTTTGGCTGGGGCCTCCGCCGGCGCGGGCTAGGGCTTCCTGGCGAAGTGAGTGTAGTCGCGTGATCGAGCGACGGGCGCGCAGGCGAGGACGTGAAAGAGACGGATCACGGCTGTGCAAAGACGGACACGGAAATGGTTCTGGCAGATGCAGAAGGCTGAGTGAAGCAACGTGTTTAAAGCGAATCGAAAACGTTTGTTTGAACAAAGTTGCCTCAACCATGAACAAAGTTACATAACGACAGTCTTTCAAACAGCAGTAAGTTACACGTCCCAGTGACAGCCTTCGACCGGTGTTCATTCATGTACTCCCAATACCGGCCTAGATGTACATTATTTTAGCACAGTACAGCCTTATTTATGATGCCAACGAATGCGATTATTAAACACGCTGGCCGAGGGCTAAATCGGCAGCGCATGCAAACATTCATCGATGGCGGACAAGTCGCGGCTCGCGGCAGACAAGACTACCTAAATAGGATTAGCCTTATTGTCAGACAGCGCCGAGTCGGAGGCAGAAGAGGCGGAGGAATGTCGTAAATGGCATGTAACGTCGTCCGTGTCCGTGATGGTGATAGCGGGCTGCTGCTCGGGATCTTACTTTACCTGCCGTCCAATCGCGCAATGGGGATCGTCGAGGCCGTAGCGAAGCTCAAGCCGAAGCGGCTTGCCTGTTACGGGCTTTCTTCCACCACGCCTTGAGCTTCGAGGTGCCGCTCTTCTCGCTTTTGGAATACAACTTGCAACCTCTCAAGAGCGCTTTCAGCTTGCGATCCATGGAAGATGGTTTTTCCTCGATCGAGTTCGCGCAGTCCCGCGAGAAGAGCTCCCGCTCTATCTCGATCAAGTTCGCGAGATGTGCCTTATACGTCGACGAGTCTGCTATGTAGCAGTTGATGTCCTTGACAACATTTTCGCCAAGAATAAAGCTGACAAGCCATTCGGGCCATGAAACAGTTCGCACGTGGTGGAGGCTCGTTCATAATGATGCGAGACTGTCGGAGAACGTTGACAGGGATAGATGGATTTGCTTCCATGGTCAAAAAGAGTTGGAAGTTGCGATGAGGATTGAGAGTCTGTAGCTTCTTTTCAAACTGTCCTAGCCATGCAGGCGCCAAGTGGACGTTCTTCAGAAGAACCCATGTCCCTTGTCTCGATGCTGCAGCGATGGCTTGATCCGCAAGAGTAAAGCCCTCTTGAGAGCCCATGGCGACCGAGGAAGAACGCGCTCCGATGGTTTGTATGAGATGCTCAACGCGGTAGCTAGCGTCGTAACCGGTGACAGATACCAAGGCAAGCGGAGTCGTAGCGGGAACCTCGTTCGAGACCATGGCACCGAGGTCGAGTTCGGACGATAAGTCATTCTGGAAAACAGTCCGTACAAACAACGCCGTGGATTGCAAGAGACGATCAGGTCGCGAGCACTTGACGATCAGCATCGAACGAAGGGCCTCCACAGCAGCTGCTCAGACGTGAGAAAACCAAAAAAACTTGCGACAGGAGAGGTAGACACGTACGTGTACTCGGTTCCCAAGGCAAAGGTACGAGCTTCGGGGTTTCCAGACTGGAGGAAAGAAACCCATTCCTCAGGACGCTCAAGGACATAGCTAAGAACAGGCTTGAAAAGACTCTGTTTCGCATAGTCTTCGAGATGCATCAACTGATCTGCAGAGAGTACGGAAGAGGCTGTGTTTTCGCCCGAAGATCCGCTGGGCTTCACGACGATCCCCTGTCCACTTTCGAGTAGGAACTCGAGTTCGTCGGCAATATCCTCAACGCCTCGCAATTTCACTTGTGCTAAAGTACGGCAAGCATGACGTGGTCACTGTGAAGCAAAGCTCTCGAAGTTCGCTTGTACATGATCAGGAAGAAATCATTGAGCAAAATCTCTCGCCGCTTGATGTAGTCAGTGACGTTCTTCAAGTTGGGATTATGATGGAGCACGTAGTCAAAGATATCGAGGAAGAATTGAAGAGAGAACTGATAAAAGTGATTGACGAGGTTGAGCTGTTCGAGAATGAAGAACACGGAACTGCAGGCCTGTGCCAACGGCAGGTATTCGGCAGTCACTTGCTCGACTTCCTTCATGATAATGGCCGTCTCCTCCACTTTGCGTGTGATCTCTGCGGATTCTCGTTTCAACGTCTCCAGGGTACCAATGACTTTGTCGTCGTCGAGAATGTTCCCGGTCGACTCGTTGAGAGCTTGCAAGAGCAACTTTTCCAACGTCCGGGAGCGAAGGCGGAATTCGCCTTGGGCTTTCATGAGATCCGTTCTCTTGCGCTCAGTGTCAGGACGTTCCACTTTGAGCACTTGATCCAAGGATTGACTCTGGAGACTACTGCGCGTCATCGTAAAGTTGACAAACATCACTCTACTGCAAATGTCAGGGGAGAACTCGACCGAAGGATCCCGAGTGGAAAGGAACATGGTGAACGCGGGTGAAAAGTCGATATCTTGGTTGCCGATTCGAATGAGAACACGACCACCAGTCCTGCGAATCTCCTTGTTCAAGACGGCATTGAGGATGGGATCTAGATGTTCGACATCTTGAATGAGAGGATCGATGATCAACGGGTAGCGGTTGAAACGCTTCAGCATGATCGCGTTCAGACCCTTCAGTCAAAAATACTCGTACCTTTGGTACCCCGGAAGTGTACAAATGCCCGTATATGCGGTACGGCCGGGCAGCAGCCGGGATGTCAGGGGTACGGGCACGTACAATTGGACGACAACAGGAATATGAATCATCCATTAAATGCAGAAGGAAAGTAGGTATGGATGGATAGGTGAATGACGGTGGTAGAGGGAAAACAAGAAACAAGCGAGATTCGAGTGGTCCGGCCGGCGTCGGTGTACGTGGAGGGCCTTCCTCCGGCCGGCGCAATGACAAATCTTTCGGGAATCATTTCCAAAAAACATGGTGTATGGATGGATAGGTGAATGATGGTGGTGGAGGAAAAACAAGAAACAAGGGAGATTCGAGTGGTCCGGCCGGCGGCGGTGTACGTGGAGGGCCTTCCTCCGGCCGGCACAATGACAAATCTTTCTGGAATCATTTCCAAAAAACATCGTGAGGACTAAGGAGAATTTAATGGAATAAATGGTAAGGAGGTAAATATAACAGGCAGTCGCGGGCCCCGGCCGAGCCGGCACTACGGGCTCGCAACAGCCATACCGCACGCCCGGCCCTCCGTATCTGTTTGACCAATATATGGTTGGGTGAAAATTGGTATACAAGGGACAATGCAGAAATATAATGTCGGATACACCGACCATTGTGACCGGCCGGGCGGGTATGCAGCGCCATATCCCTCTGTACCGGCGGCGCGGCCGGGCCTTTGCGATGGATTCTGATCAATATCAGATGTCACTCACAAGGAATCATATGCAACTTCAGGGATTTCCATGAGTGGCATTTTTAATTACATAGTGGGATATCCCGGCCGCATTGGATACATGACATTCCAGGCAATGTGCCTTCGGAGCGGCCCCACCATCAAATTTTGCACACAATGGAGGAATGAACATAACAACCACAATGATTCAACGAGTCCATTTGGCGTATAATTCAAAAATACAGATATTGCGAAATGATCGCCCGGCCGGGCCGCGCCCACGTGGCTTACGAATGTGTGCAGCCGAGCCGGCCGGGGTAGAATACATTTAATATGTATTCAGCAGCAGCGCGTAACCACACTTGTGAGTGTTTCCGCATTCATTGAGACTCCGTCGTGTCAAATGGTGAAAGAATGCAGGCCGGCCGTGCCAATGGCACGGCATGGCATTTAACCGTACACCGCGCCCAGTCCATCATGGTCGAAATTGGGATTCATTATATCCATTATTTCAGTGATTTCATTATCATATAGAATTACCAGACACAAATGGGATAATAAAATGTTCATATGCGACGGGCCGTATCAAAGATACGTGAGGTCCGCATGACGCATTCCGAGCAGAGCCGGGCCATATGGAGCATATGATATCCTCCACGTCACAAGTGCGAAATAATCATATCATTTACTGAAGGACAAAAATTGAATAAACATTTACTCCGCGGCCCCGCCGCTAGTAGAGCGCGCTAACAACACCGCGATATTATGTCTGTCATAGCATGAGAGGGTCCAATAATCTTGACATAATGATATCATCTACGGAACGACAAGAAATAAATAAATAGAGCTGCCGCGGCCGCGCTGGTAAATGGTCGCTCCAGGGGCCCTGCCGGCAAATCGAAACTCCGCTTAAATAGGTACATAACAACGCTATTATTAAATTACTTGTCCGTGAATCTCAATCCATCGGCCGCGCCAGCACCGCGGCATTCATGTTAAGCCAGCCGGGCCAAAATCATCGATATAAATATGGACTCAAGTGTTATTAAGTTGCCCGGCATTGAAGTGACAACTTCATTGTCGGGCAACTTCATAATGCTCAATTACTAAGCCCTGGAGCGGATGGTGAGGGAAGAGAGGGAACAGGGACATGGTGGGGGAAGGGAAGAAAGAGGGACGAGGAAATTGAGTGGCCACTGACAGGTTTATATAGGCCCGGCCGCGGGGCGTTCACACGCTCTGGCAGGCCGTACCCCTGGCCCGGCCCCATCAATGTTTCACATCAATTTCAAATTATAGAGAAGAGAAGCGAATCAAATGATGAAGTAACGTGAATTTCAAATTGTGTCATAAAAGAAGTGCATATGAAGAAGTGTGGCGCGGCCGCATATGGCCCACAAATGTCATGTCAGACGCATGTCTGGCCCGGCCGGCCGGTGACATATCACACGCTCTGGCAGGCCGTACCCCTGGCCCGGCCCCATCAATGTGTCACATCAATTTCAAATTCAGGAGAAGAGAAGCGAATCAAATGATGAAGTAACGTGAATTTCAAATTGTGTCATAAAAGAAGTGCATATGAAGAAGTGTGGCGCGGCCGCATATGGCCCACGAATGTCATATCAAACGCATGTCTGGCCCGGCCGGCCGGTGACATATCACAGGATGGGGCTGTGGCGCGGCTCTGTCGCGTTCACACGTCATATCTCAAGGGTGCTTCTGGCCCGGTCGGCCCTTGAGAACATCAAAGGATCCGGCTGTGTGGCGCGGCTGTGTCGCGTTCACAAGTCATATCCGTACTGTGCAGCTGGCCCGGCCGGGTGGAAAAATCTCAATTAATTCAAATATGGCTGCTGTGACGGAGTCACACATGATATGGGAACCGTGCTGCTGGGCCGGCCACCGTGAAGATGATTGAACAGGATATCAGACTGGGCCGCGGCCGTGTCGTGTGCACGTATTGTGGAAGGACCGTGCCACCCGCGCGGCCGGCGATAAGCTATCCCTTAACAACAATTGCTAATAACAATTTATGCCAGCCTCGGCATTTGCGCGGTTTGCGGAGGTCCGTTCACCAGGGGGGCTGCCACGGCCGGTAGTCAACTACATGATTGCTGGTACCACGCTCCTGACGCGGCCGGGACATATCTTGCTGTAAATAGATTCAATGCATCTCCCGTGCAATGGGTGAATTTACCTTCCCTCTCACTCCAATGATAACAATATAATTCTGATGCAGGTTCTATCTCAAATACACTAAATTCCCGACAAATATACCGCGGCCCCCCTTTACGCGCAACGCGGTTGTACACGTACCCCCACCCCGACCGGGGCCTGATGCTGAAACCATATCATGAATTTGGACTAGGTGAGGATAATTATTTCAAGGCAACATAATCAACTAAATTCGATGACAATCTGATGCAGCTGCCATCTCCAAGACAGTACATTCCCGACAAAAATACCCCGGCCCCCCATCGCATGCATCTCTGGAAAGCGCTGTACCCCCGGGCCGGCCGGCCCAATTCGGACCCGTTGCGGACAATGAATTAAATTGAATCAATCAATCAAATTCAATGGAAATCCCATGCAGCTCCTATTCCAAATACAGTAAATTCCCGACAAATATACCCCGGCCCACCTTCGCATGCGACACTCGTAGAAGCTGTACCGTGCCGCCGGCCGGGGGAATTCGGACCGGTTCGGAATAATTAATTAAATCAATTAAATCAATTAAATTCAATGGAAATGTGATGTAGTTGCTATCACACATACAGTACATTCCCGACACACCCCGGCCCGCCTTTACATGCAACACTTGGAGACTCCGTACCCCGCCGCCGGCTGGGGGCAATTGCAACACTTGGAGACCTCGTACCCCCCCGCCGGCCGGATGAAATCGGACCAGTTGGGGATAGTTCATTAAATCAATTACATCAATTAAATTCAATAGAAATCTGGTGCAGTTTCTATTACAAAAACAGTAAATTCCCGACACATATACCCCGGCCCCCCTTTACATGCAACACTGTATACTCCGTACCCCCGCGCCGGCCGGCCGAATTTGGACTAGTTGGGGACAATTAATCAAATCAAATCAATGAATTAAATTCAGTGGAAATCTGATGCAGCTGCTTCCCCAACTACAGTAAATTTGAATGTCATAAATTCAGATCCAATGGTGGCCCGGGGCCACCCTACCCATAAAATTACACTCATTTCTTGAATTTAATGGCAATCCGACGCAGCTGCTATCCCCAACACAGTCAATTCCATAATAGTTTTGTGATGGTTATATTACAAGGGTCAGGTGGCCTATATATCTACTTCTACCCCAGTTGGTACAGCAATTAACTTGTCAAATTTGATTTCAGCAGTGCTCGCAAATGTTTGCCATAGAGCTGCTTGCTTTGCTGCATATGCTCTATGCCCAGGTTCATCTGAAGTGTCCATTCTCTTGATCCAGATATTATTTTGATGTTTGAACCATAACATGGTCCAATACATCTCATTTCTCACCATGTGGAACTCCTCATTCCACCTCTGATACCTTGCCCTTGCCTTCAACCAGCTGACTCTTTGAACTGGAACCAGTTAGCTGTTTGTGAGTATAGTATATGAACAAAACTTACATTCATCAGACCATTCTGTCTCGATAGATGGATTGTATGCATTTGACAATCCACCAATCCGCCAAAACCAAGGCAGACTATCAGAGCTCTGTCCAAATCTATTTTCCTCTGTGATATCCTTTGATACAGAGAGATCTGAGGGCTGTATGATTTTGTACTTGTTGATGATATCTTCAGGAGCCTTCAAGGAAAGAAGAGCATTCCGGGCTCGAAGATAACCCCGGACGTCCTGATTGGACTTCCGTACGACCCTTTGAATATCCTGCTTGGATCTGGTATCTGTTCGAACTGACGTGGAGCTTCGAAATGATTTTCTGTATAGAATAGCCTTTTGACCAAGATGAATCCTAAGCTTGGCCAAACAGTCATTAGCTTGGCCAATTCGGAGCTGGATTTCTTCTTCAATCAACTCTTCTTGGCCAATCTTCTCTTCTCTCGACAAGGCCACTAGAGATGATGGCATTGACAGCTTCGTGTTCTCAGGATTGATGGCCAACTCGTCCTCTTCAATGACATCAAAATTTTCTTCTTCTTGACTGCCCTTCCAGAATAGATCTTCATCATTTTCTTCAATACCATCACCTGTTTTTTCTGAGCAGAAATCAATATTGTCACGTTGCTCCTCCACCTCATAAAACTGAAATCCAGACACCATCCAATGAGCATTCTCATTGAAACTGGTTATTCTGACCAGAAGTTGTTTTCTTTTTGCTGCTATAGTTGCCTTTTGGGAAGAAGATTGGTTTTTGGGCAAGCAACGGATCTCAGCACGAAGTCCATCCCTATATAATGCTCTGTAAGTAAATTTAATGTTAAATTCAACATGAGTCACAAACTGAGCATCCTCAATCATAATGCCCTCCGCCAACCAGTTTACAGACCTGGAATTTGCAGACATAGATTTGCCTTCTATCAAATCCAATCTTATCTCTGCAAGAGTTGGTGCTAATCATTGACTTCAATGTTAGCATAATAATAGTCAAAGAGCAAAGCTTGAATTACCTTTCTCCATTTGCAATGTATATATGTCTAACGCTTCTCCCCTGTCTTCGCTAGCAATATCTGACTGAACAGTCCAGGATTGAATCTTTTCATGATCCAATGACTGAGTAAGCTCCTCTAAGGGCCCCTTTGTAATCTCCATGCCGTCTACAGCTCTGTTGTATTTTTTGCATAGAGTATTGACTTGGCGAAATAGCATCAATAGAAATTTTTGATGAAATGAGATAAATAATCATACCTATACCCACTAGCTTTTTCCAATTGGAATCTCTCATATGATCATCATACAACTCCTGACGGTGGGCTGCACTCATTGATCTTGCTGTAGTTGCAATTTTATTAAAGGGGGCCCAGAGAGTTTCCAATATCTCTCCATCTATATGGCCTGCCCCCTTTATGAACATGAGACTATATCTGGGAAAGCACTCCAATTTGTGAGCACTCAAATGGAACTTCCCCACAGCAGGAACAATTTCCAATCCAGTTGGTATGGATAAGGAATCGGAGTACTTGACCCTCCTTCCAAAGTTTTTGTGCCACTGGCAAGCAACATCATAAATGATTAGAGCCTTTTGAACACCTGTGGAATTATAGGCTAGAGCTTGACAAATTGAATAATCAATATTCTTGTGCCTTGTAATCAAAATTAGCAGAAGATAATGTAATAGCAGTACCAATGACATACTGTTCGCCCTTATAGAAATCTACCACAGTATGGGGCACAAAGCATCCATGACGGGCACAAGCAGTTGCCCCCACTCCAGTGGCTCGAAGGTTAGCTACACTGATATTAGCATGATTCACAGCTCGATGATTTTGACAAGTAGATTTCTATATCCATTAGGTTTATAAAAATTAAGCATCAACCTTGCAGAATGGACCACGTACTTCTTTGTTGTCTGCAGTGGATAAAATATGGTCTTGATAGGGACCATTCTGTACCATGTATCCAAGGCCATCAGATAGAAAAACATCATTTTCTGGCTTCTTCATCTTCATATGTTGAGCAGTAAAGTTTCCATCCACCACATAGCGAAGAGCTACTGTCTCACTAATAAATTGACAATTAGGAATATGAACTTGAAAAGGAATGCATGGCCAACCTATCATACATCTTCTCCCATTGGTGAGGTAAATTTATTCCAGGCTGCGGGCAGGCAGGGCAAAATATGGCTAAATCTCCCTGTTGAGGCTCCTGAGTTTTGTCGTGACCAAATCCAGCTCTTTTACGGTTCATTAGATCTCTCCAAGCTCTAGATGCTCTCATGAATTCCCGATATCTGTCCTAATGCATTGTTAGAGAAATTATCACAAATAAACTATAGATACTAATAATCTCACCGGCAGTGATTCTGGATTTGCATTGCAGGTCACTCGTCGGAGCTTTGCATAGAAACTGAATGCTGACACCTTGCATTCCAAAGCTTCTACCAGAAATTCATCCAAAACTTGAAATGAAAAAGCAGTCTGGGGATTTTTAAATGAAGCAGGGAAGAGACGAGCTTGAAGTAGCTGAAGGTGTTTGTCTTCTTGGGTAGCTCCATTGCATTTGCACCATCTTACTGAATGGATAAAGATTCCAGCAGAATCTACCAAAGTAAAATTATTGGCAGCCATATTTGATGGGAGGTCGGAATTCAAAGGGCAGGCATGTCCTCCGTGGCCTAGATTTAGAACAAATCCCATGTCTTGAAGAGATATTGTTTCATAGAAGGTATTGTTCCACTGTTGCAGTCGGTGAAAGGGATGGGGGGCATGAGCTTTGATGGCACAGCTTTGACACCAGGATGGATTTCCATGACAAGATAAACATCGGAAATGGGCCTCAGCTTGCAGACATAGAGTACACTTTGGGAGCTCATGGACATAGCTCTCAGATTGCAATATAATAGCCAAGTACTTGGATCTCCAAGGAATCCATTCCAGCAAGAAATCATTCTGTGACTAAATAGAATAACAATATTGAATATATGAGCGACTTGCAACAAGTTATAATTCTCACTTTGGTATTTCTGGGATTATAGGAACAATCTTCAATCAGATCCAGGTTATTGTCAAGGTCAGAGAATTGCAATTCAAAACTAGGTTTGGGTATTTTCCTTGGAGATGCGTCTCTTGAGGGGTTGGTTTCCTCGGCCTCCGAGGAATACAAATGCGCCGCATTCACCTCCTCATATGTCAACTTCCCCCTACGAGTACGGGCAGGATTGAATGTAACCAAACTGGATCTGCCACGTCTGGAGCCACGGGCTGCATCATCAGACTTGTGCAATGTAAATCTAGCCCTTTTGGAAGGTCTGCCGTTGCGGGACATTGCTGATATCCCTTCAATTTCATAATGCAGCAGAATTAAATATGATCAAAAGCAATGGAGATAATTTTGAGTGACAAGTTAAATTCAGAAAGTTTATTTACCTCAACCTAAATTTACTGAATTTCCAAATGATGAAACAACAATTTAGAGGACAGTCTAATCCATATTTGTGATTACAATCTGGAACTAAATCTGCTCCACCAACCTAATTGGGTAGGTAATTTTGGTCTCGCTATACCTAGTCTGCCGTGCACCTCATCTTTTGAATAATGAGCAATCACAATCCTCTCCCCAGATGTCCATGGGGGGACAGAGTGTGTCAGCACCCTACCAGTGAGAAAAATAGAGGTTCCTGCTTCGTACTTGAAAGAGGCCTTTAGATCATCCAAGCTCAGCTTGGCATCATGGTCCCTGCCAAGACTAAGAAGATGGTCGTAAAAAACAGCAGCTCCTCCCAGATCGATGTGGGGGGAAGTAGTTCGATTGACAATGATATCCAAGCCAGAATAGCTGGTAGGCCATGCGGGGATGGGTTTTGGCAGTTGCTGGATTAGCATCTGAGTTGCGTTTGCATTTGCAGTCCACATATCCAGGTGTACGACATGCAGAGCCGCATCTGCCAATCGTTCCATTGGTTGGATCTGCTCCAGCCAGTGCTGCACCTCATCTTCCCAAAGAGTCAATGATCTCACAATTGGGTCTACCATTCGCTATTAAAAGTGTTAGAAAATAGAACCAAGATTTGACTTAATAGGACCAGTACCTTGCGCCCAGTCATGAAAGTTCCAATTGAGATGGACAATCTTCCTACCCCAAAAGTACAGTTGTCACCATTCACAAAACCCTGATCCCTCCAGGAAGCTGAAGATTCCTTCTCCTTCCTTCCCTTCTTGGTCTGCTCTTTATCCATTTTCTTTTGGCCAGAGTCCAAAAGTTTTCGGAGACAATGTGTGGCAGTGTTTTCCTGAGCCTGAATATAATTGTCATAAATTGCAAAGTAAATGAATCATACAGTTCCTTACCACTCTGGAGGGGACGAGCAAGGAAGGTAAATACCAAACTAATATTTTCCCATGGACATCTACGATGGTTGAAGGTTTCTCAATATTTCCAAGTTCGATACCTTGGAAATATTTCTCGGAACGTCCTGCAGGAGTAGATCCTGCATAGTGATCGTAATCCCATTCTACAGAAACTAGCAAAAAACATGAGCAATAATTATATGAGTCTGACAAGGAGTGCTAACTGGGATTGAGAAATGCTGCCACAAGTAAAGCAGCACACCATTTCACTTCGCATTCTGAGGGAATATTTGAAGATGCAGTGCTTATGGCTTGGGCTCTCAGTTCAGGCAAAAGAAGGTCCAATCTCATGCTAAATGGGCAGTATCATAAGAATTTTGAAATGAGAGACCTCAGACAATAGAGATTTGGAAACCTCACTAACCCTGCCTTTTGAACATTCTTCCACACAATTTCGTCATTCTTAGCTAAGTTTCCAAGAGCCACTGTATTCAGGATGTGTTGGATATTGGTAACCAGCAGGGGAATATAGTCGAGGTCTGCCATGATCAGGGAAACAGGCAAAATTAAAATTGTTCAAGATAGAGGTATATATAACTAATGCATAACTTATACAATTAGAATACAATCACGTGACCCCATATCTTGAACCGACATTATTCGAACGGGCAGAGGTACAGTATAGGTGGTTACATTATTTTCGACCAGCAGAGGTTCAGTATAGGTGGTTACATTCATCTGTCCATGCTCATCGAGTTTGAAAAAAAACAACTAAATAGAAAAAAAAAAAACTAAGTAAAAAAGGCTTTCGCCAGGCAATCGCTGAGGGGGCCCTCCTCTTGATCACCTGACTACGGCCAAGGAAATAATAAAGACAAAAGGAAAAAAAAAAAAAAAAAAGATAGTAAATAGTAATCATATCAATCCGAGGGGGTACAAGCGTCCCTTCATGTGTCTAAAATTTGTGAAAAACCGACCGCTGATATTAATTGGAAAGACTTACCTTCATGTCTTTAGTTTCCAATCCAATGACACCCACACGACTGCTGTGCCGTGACCCACTTGAGAGAAAAAAAACAGGTTAGAAACAAACCGACAATGTTAATTGACATGACTTACCTCCGTGCTCAAACATAACGAAATAACGATTCAGACGAACAGAGAGCGAAAACAGTCATCTTGATCGCACAGGAGGAGCGCAGGACGCCCACATCACAGCACGACCGACAGGATAGTTACCTCGATCGAGCCGGAGGAGCGCAGGACGCCCACATCACAGCACGACCGACAGACAAGTACCATGATCGTGCCGGAGGAGCGCAGGACACTCACATCACAGCACGACCGACAGACAATTACCACGATCTGAAAGAATAAGAAAAAAGGTCAGACGAACAGAGAGCGAAAACAGTCATCTTGATCGCGCAGGAGGAGCGCAGGACGCCCACATCACAGCACGACCGACAGGATAGTTACCTTGATCGAGCCGGAGAAGCGCAGGACGCCCACATCACAGCACGACCGACAGACAAGTACCATGATCGTGCCGGAGGAGCGCAGGACACTCACATCACAGCACGACCGACAGACAATTACCACGATCTGAAAGAAAAAGAAAACAGGTCAGGCGAACAGAGAACGAAAACAGTTATCTTGATCGCGCAGGAGGAGCGCAGGGCACCCACATCACAGCACGACCGACAGATAGTTACCTTGATCGTGCCGGAGGAGCGCAGGACGCCCACATCACAGCACGACCGACAGACAAGTACCTTGATTGTGCCGGAGGAGCGCAGGACACCCACATCACAGCACGACCGAAGCAGCGTAACCGACCTGCGAGTAGAAAAAAAATTCGTCAGAGTGCGAACACGGTTATACCATTTGAGGGTACAACAGAAGGACCTAGAAAAGAAATAAAATCATGTCAGCGTACAAGACACGCAGCGAGACTGACCTTAAGGGACCGACGAAGTTTTTCACCACGCAGGCTGCAGTCCTGCATAATGAAAAAAATCGTGGTCCGGGTTGAGCGTAACGCCCTCACAGTAGGATAAAGAGAAGTATGTAAAAAAGGCATAAGATGACAAAAAAAGATAGAGAGTGGGGCTCGAATTGAATTCAGCGCAGCTCAAATATACGTGCGGGCTGTTTGCTACTGTTTGTTGTGGCAAAACGCCCGAGCTGCCGGACATCGCTAACACCCGAGCTGCCGGACTTCGCTTCCGAAGTTCACACGTCGTTGAAACCGGCTATAGCCTGGGAACGTGCGCTAGAGGCGCCGCTGACTTTCAAGTACAACCACGTTGCAGGTCACGCACGTCCGGCGGTGCCCACTTATCGTTTGGAATGGGACTTGGTTCAGGTAAGTCGCGCGAGCCCATATGACTCATTTGGTTAAATCGGATCCTATTCTAGCTTGGTTCAGGTAAGTCTCGCGAGCCCATATAACTCATTTGGTTAAATCGGATCCTATTCTAGCTTGGTTCAGGTAAGTCGCGCGAGCCCTATGATATAACTCATTTGGTTAAATCGGATCCTATTGTCAATTCAGACAAGCGAGGTAATTTTTGGGGGGCAAGATAAATTTGGGGGGGGAAAAACATGAGCTTGTGTTTCGTTCAAGCGGCGCGGTGGTACGTACCTCCGATTTCGCGACCCTTTTTGAACGGGGAGTCCCTCTTCTTCGAGCCAGCAGTACCTCTTCTTCCCCTCTCACATTTGCAGAAAAATGCCCCGCACTCGCCAAACCGCCAAGAAATCGACCGGGGGCAAAGCCAAACGGGTCGACTTGAGCAACGTCCAGACCATTCCTGCCAAGAAACGGGTCCGACTGGACTCGGATGGTGAGGGCGAAGTTGTAGCCGTCGAGAAGGATGGGACCGACATGGTAAGCGCTAATCTCGCACACTTCAGCCGGTCTGATTTGCCTTGTGTCAGGCCGTGGACGCCGTCAAGAAGGATATCCACGAAAACAAGCGAGTCAATGGTGACCCCGAGCTCACTGCTGTGGTAAGGAACATATTCATTATTGTTCTCGTGTCGTCAGAACTAACATTCTCCTAGGGCTGTTCTATCTGTCAGGATGGCGGATGGCTGTTTCTCTGCGACGACTGCCCGCGCGGAATTTGTATTCAATGCTTCGACATCAAGGTCCACCCCAACGACAAGAAGTGGGACGAATTGGAAGGTCCTGACGTGCATTTCCAGTGTCCTTTCTGCCACTGGAATGGGCCGTCTGAGCGGGGAACAAAGGCCGTACCGTACTTCGTAAGTTTTTCTCTTTTTTTTTCTTCCTCTTCGTCTTTTTTTTTCTTGTCTGTATCTGCGTTCGAACAGCAGGCTAACATTGCTTTCTAAGGGTTTTACTAGATCTGACGGGGTGCCTATCCTGGACGGCGTACTCTGTGTCAAAGGCAACTTCGAATTGACACTCGGTGGGAAGCTGCTTTGCCCAACGACGTTGCTCATACAGCTCCGACTCGACTCGCTTAATGTCACCGCTCACTCTACGATGCTCGAAGAGAGTCTCCGTGACCTCCTTCCCCCATCACATCTCGACATCGTTACACTCCCTTTTGACTTGGGGACCGAGAAGGGACTGACCGACTGGCCGAAGGTTGTAAAGGCGGCGATCGCAGGCCTTCGGGAGAATTACGCGCGTGTGATCGTGACACTGACGAATCATACTGATCACGAGCGCGGCGATTTGTTTTTGGGACTGAGTTATGGCCAGCCACAGTCTGCCTCTGTCGACCAGGTCAGTTATCAATGTCTTATATTGATATGTTTCAAGTTCACTAATTATCGGTACAGTTTTTGGAAGCTTTGCTTGGTCCCTTTCGATGCTACCTCTCGGGTGCTATGTTCTATTTGCTTGCTTGTGGTTCGGTGGTAACGGATAAAATGTCCTTTGCCTTGCTGGGGCAAAAGTTGCGCGAGTGAGTAGTGACGTTGTCGTCCGAGATTACTTTCAGTCGCTGACCAAGGTTTAGGTATGGTATCGGTGACACCATAGCCTTCGATGCAGCTCGATTGGTGGTGGCGAATACTGCTCATCTTCTGATCAGGCTCACTAAGGAGGTCGTTGCGCAAGAAACCGGATTCGGCGATGCCCTCGAGTCAATGCTACCAGATTTCTCTACGCTGGGACATCATACGGGGATAATTCATTTCACTCCCTCCAGCACGACGAAGTACATCTGGTCCCACCGCACCCACCAGCCATGGGGTCATCGCCTTCCTCCCCAATGTCACCAGTGTGGGGTCTTCCAGAACTGGACAAGTGTGCAGACCGATAAGCACCAAACATATATATACAGGTGTATGAACCAGAAGTGTGGCTGGAACGGGAATAAGATGGTCGGTGAGCCCAAGACCTTCGAATTCTCGATGCCAAAAGATGCACAGTTTATTGTCCAGAAGAGGAAGAGGGGCGGAGGTTGGCTCAAATTATCGCTCGTCGTGTAGTAGTTGCGACGTCCGTAGTACTTTGTATTCTGCCCTTACAATGGCGTTGAAATTTGATTGCCAGACAAGTTCATTGTTACTTATATTAGTTCTTCACGTCACGCAGATCAGGTTACCCGTTGGTAACGTGACTCAGATCTAAGATCTTCGTCGATTGTCTGTCTGATTTAGTTCTCACGCCGCAGATCAGGAAGTTGCCAACGTGTTTCAGATCTAAGATCTTCTCGCTTGTTGTTTTCAAGTTCCGTAAGATCTGGTTTTGTTTTGGCCACGTAGTAGATTATCTAATCTTGTTCTCACGCCTGGCATTGCTGTTTGGTTGTTTTTCTTTTTTTGGCGCGCGTTGATTGGTTCCGTTCGCGTCGTTCCTATACCCACGATTATGTGGTCTAAGATATTTTTTGACGAGCTTGAGTCTCACTGTAAAAGGTACATTGGGGCGCAAGGTGATCGGGTGCAACGTGGACGCATTCTCAAGGCTTGCAAGGATGCAATTCTCGCATCTCCTAAGGCCAAAGAGCCCGGGGTTGTGTTGCCTAAACCTATGCGCATGGTAAGCCCTACTTTGCGTGCAAGTGATGCTGACTTTATATAATTTGTAGGCTATTCGGCGCGAATTCCTGCCTCACCTCGAGGCCAATGATCAGGATCAGGAAGAAGTCGATCTTCTGGATCACGAAGAAACGGTGCGGAATCTGCTGACCCCTGAAGACCGGGAGGCTGCTGCTAGGCCCACCCAAGCTGGCGATTACCACAAGCCCTGGGACGGTTTCCGTGCAGCCCAGCGTCTTTTCAGGGAGGAGGTGGACAAAATCGATAGAAGTGTGAGGGACAAAACTGACAAGAAGAACTTTGGCGCGCGGACCAGAGCCTTGCGGGAGTGGTGGAACACCTTGGCCAAGGAACGGAGGGAGGAGGCAGAAGCTGCTGCAGCAAAGTGGAATGCTGGGGGTGCCAGCAGAGATAAGCAGGCCGCGTAAGTCTGCCTTTCTTTCAGCCTTTCTTTCTGATGTTGATCCTTCCCTGGCCTGGTTAGGTTTCGTAAGAAAAACTTGAAGAAAGACGCAACAACATGGCTGGAGGTCCTTCGGCGGTGCATGGGCGTTCATTGTGTTATCATTGCTGGATTCCAGACCGACGAGGGTGTCCGCACCACAGTGTAAGTGTTTATGACTCTTGTGTTAGCCTGCTCTCACGTCAAATAGTCTTGAGAGCGCCCCGATCGAGGGTCGTTCCAAATTATTTTCTATCTCGTCTCCAGATACCAAGGAGTGGGTACGGAATGGGGCTGACCTATACGCTGACTATCTCGAGGGAGAAGGTACTTGATTGATTTGTTTAACTGATTCTACTTAACTAATTAAATTTGGTCCAGACGAGATCTCCGATTCCGAGGAAGAGGAAGAAGAAGAGGACGTCGAAGACGTCCCAGAAGTGGCAGTGGATGGCGATGGGAATCCTTTGCTCCCTGATGTTCCTGTGCGCCATGTCAAGGCTCGACAATTCGTAGTGCGGGAGATATTCCGTAAAGCCTACGGTAAGGGTTGTCTTCGTTTTCGTTTTCGTATTGTTTCTTGATTTTAGTCTTCTTTGGTCAGTATGCGTCTCGGAGAGACCCAGGGCATCAGTTCCATGGCTGCTCTTGGGTCGGTGCCAAGAGGAATACTTGGACATGGAGTGTCTGCCTGAAGGGTTTGCCGTTGCCGACCCCTCGAAGTTTACAAAGAAGGAGGTCGACCAGCTTTGGTTTCATTGGTCCCGCCGAGCCAGAAAAAATCTTCCCATCCTCCGGTTCATCAAGGCAAAGCAGGAGGACCTTCCCTTTGGCTTGCCAAGGGTGCCCAGACTTCGACCTCGAAAGAAGCGGCCGTATATGGAGGTGGACAGCAGCGAGGAGGATGAACTTGAGAGCGACGACGACGACGACGACGACGACGACGACGACGACGACGACGACGACGACGAGGAGGAGGAGAAGGAGGTAATTGGGAAAGGAAAAGGCAAGGAGATACCAGCAGATCGGCCTTCGTCGAAATCCTACTCCTCTTCTTCCAAGAGACGTCGCTTGTCTGGCAACGAACCGGCGCCGGAGGTCGACAGCCCGGCCGCTAATGTTGACTGTCGGAAGCCGTTTTTGGAGGGCCTTTCGAACGTACCCTCGTATACTGAGCTACTGCAATTCATTTGGGACAGATTGCCTCGCGTTGTAAGTCAATTTCATTTTGCCTTATGACCAAGCTAACATTTGTTTTCTTCTAATTATTTAGCCTGGCTCACAATCATCGAGGGTGAGTTTACCCCACTGGGCTTCTTGGCGTTGGTCCAAGTCGTTCCTTCCATCGGAGATCCATGGGTCTGGCGAAGACTTCCGTCAAGCCCTGCATTCCCTTAGTCAGGCCGACATCGTGGATGCCAACATCGGTGTTCCGGTGGCTCTTGGTCTGGGGCTATTGTTGCGTGATTCTAGTAGAGCGATGGAAGTGGAGGATGATGATGAAGACGCACCTCAAGTGATACGGAACTCCCGGCTAGGCATCGAGACCCATGAGGAGGTTGAGTTGGCGACGAAGGCAATTTTGGAAGGCCTGCAGCGAAACTGGAATCAGCATGAAGTGCCGGAGAATGAAGATCAGATGGTGACGGACTCCGCGAATGCAGACCGCAGGGCCGAAGAGGTGCCGACGACCGATCCCCTCGACGAGGCAGTGAAGAAGATGGAGATGGAGTGGGCAGAGAAGTTGAAAAAGTTCGAGGAGGAGAAGGAAAAAACAATAGCGGAGGCGAAGAGAAAGTATGGGGAAGAGAATGAGAGGGATCACGAAGGAGGATGCCAATCGACTTCAAATACGAAGGAGAAAGACAGAGACAAGGGCGGTAAGCCAACATCGAAGGCTCTTGACAGTCCCAAACACTCTGGCAAGCCAACCTCTTCAGGCAGCCTTGGGAATACAAGAACCAGCAAACGAATCCCTAGGCCCAGCCGGAAGCGTCGTGGTTCCGAATATGCATAATGTGGTCTTCATCCATGTTCCGCTCCTCGATACTGCTGTTCGTCGTCTTCGTTCTGTTCCTCGATACTAAAGTTTCTCGTCGTGTAATAACAATACTGGTCAGAAGATCTATCGAGAAGAATAGGGAGGAATATATGCTGGCTGGAATGAATTGAAAGATTCGCCAAGAATACTAGTTGGAAAGAGGCGGCCGAGTCGTGTGTACGGGTGTACAGATTTTTTGCGAGGTCCCGGCCGCTCCAGAGGTGCATGGGCCACCATATTCACACTCTGGGCGCGGCCGCGCAAAAATGATAATTCAACTAATATTGTGTTGCTTAAGACGATACTGAGCTCAGACAGCTTAAACTAACTTCAGGTGACTGATCGTCCGGCCGCGCCTGTGCCGCACGGTTCCTATTAGTCGTAGTGTACCCCCGGCCGGGGCGACAAAATCATTATTCAATTGAACTTAATTTGGATAATAATATACTATTCAAATGGAATTACTGAATCAATGAATGGAAAAACAACTTCAGAATATCACGGGTCCGGCCGCGCCAGGGCTGCGACGGACAAAGGGTTTGTACCGCCCTCCCGGCCGGCTGGGAATAATAATCAACTCCAATTACAATCTTGGAAAAGGAGGTTTCTAATTGATACCTATACCAGTATCTCTGCGAGCAAATTTTGTTAACCCGGTCGGCCGGATAGCGCATGGCTTTGGCATTCGTACCCGGACCCCGGCCGCATCAATAACATTGGGATCATATGAAACAACACTGTCATCATGGTAAATTCACATACCATACACTGTGGGCTATTGCGCTGTATTAACAATGTACATATATCCGGCTGCGGGCTGGTGCAGGAGTACGAGGGCAATTCTGCATGCGGCTGGCCCATCAACCTTGGTGCGTTCGGCCGGGCTGTATTTATGTCCCTTGGAGATGCGCACTGCAAACAGGGCCGGCCTGTGCAATGCATCCGCCGCGCTCGGGGTACAGTGACATGAAACCTGTACCGCAAGCCGGCCGGCTCAATGTATCTTGATGTCCCTTTTTGGTACATATTTCTCACGCTGGCGGCCGGCAATGAGAGTACGGGTTCCGAAGATACACAGGGCCCGCTCGGCCGTGCCTATCTTCAGCCTCCACATCCGACCCTTTTTAGTAAATAATTCCCACACTGTCGGCCGGGGCCAGGAGTACATAACATGCATCCAGTACCAGCTGGTGGTAATGTATTCAATCAGGGAAATGGAGTCTACCATATTCATTAATATTCATTCCTTTTTTGGTAATAAAGTCCCACACCCTCGGCCGGTTCCAGAAGTACAACCGCCCTTTTTAGTAAATAATTCCCACACTGTCGGCCGGGGCCAGGAGTACATAACATGCATCCAGTACCAGCTGCTGATAATGTATTCAATCAGGGAAATGAAGTCTACTATATTCATTAATATTCATTCCTTTTTTGGTAATAAAGTCCCACACCCTCGGCCGGTTTCAGAAGTACAACACATTGATTTAGTCCCAGCTGTACACAATCTATTCCATTATCCAAATACACCAATCAATATTCATGATTACATCATACTTTCCTTTTCTGGTCACAGATTCCCACCACTGGACCAGCAGCCAATGAAAAAATTTTCACATTTTCGGCTGGTACCAGAAGTACAGGATAACCCGGCTGTACCGATAGTACAAAGGTATATTCCATTGGGTCGGCTGGTGGCCAGCCGGGCCCAGAGATACGTGCATTTGTACATTTCCGGGGTACCAAAGGTACGAGGGTGGTTGACTGCACTATGTGGACCTAGACGACTCCGATGAACGGGCGGCTTTGAACCTCATTGCGGCAAGAACTAAGGGAAGACTCGGGAACGCGGTCTGTTTTTCGCTTCTTTTTTTCATTTCAAAAATAAAAC
>JBBPNU010000061.1:0-33709 GCA_038091055.1 Leccinum angustisporum
TATCTCACGGTGCGCTTCGACGACTCGGAGAACCTTCCTAAACCGTCCAGCCGAGACTGAACGGCGATTTGAATTCTGCGTTCATTAGGGCTGCGCAATCTCTCACCTGACCTTTTTCGTCCAGCTTGGCCACGGTGTCAATCGTGGCTAGAATCTGCTGTTAGTAAGTTATCAATGAGAGTTTCAGCCTGGCCCTAACTTCCCTAAGTATTAGTAGACAATCATCTTTTTTCCTTTGTTTTTTGTTTTGTGTTGTTTTTTGTTTTTGTTTTTTTCATGTGGCCGACGACGTTTCAGTGATATGCTCTCCAACAACTTGTTACCGTTTTTCGCACTGGATGAGATACTATGATATGCCTCATTCATCCTACCGAAGCTCGCGTTGGTCACCGAACACACGGTTACACAGCCGAACCCCAATCCAGCACAAAAACCGGATACGATTCGATGAGGGTCGCCGCATCATCATACCGAAACTGGCTGGTTGAGACCACAGAGTCGCCGATTTGAAACGCACGTATATGCAGAAAAAGCTGTGTTTAATTTTATTTACAATTGAATAAGTAAGCCAAATTCTCGCAACGTTTAGGTACCACTTCCGCCACCTCTCCTCTTCGCCACTTTGTAACAACATGTTTGTCGAGTCCATGAGCATGCAAACATACCCTCTTATTTCCCCGGCACGACGCTGCTGTCCTATACAAACGTGCTCCGTTCCCCGCCTGGTTCAGGTCCTCTTACCTAAAGATACTCCACAAACGGTGACATCGTCGATATGTCGGCCAAACCACACTCCTTATACCAGTGCATCGGCAGAGGACAGCCAATCGGTATGCTCTGTTAATTTGGCTCCTATACCTTCAGTTCTGATCTCACTTTTGAAGTTAACCTTGCAGGACCGACCTCTCTACTACCAGGAGATGATCGAGCACTGGTGCCAGGCTCTGCTGAAGAGAGAAACTGCAAGACAGACGTTTGAAGCAGCGCACCAGGAATTTGATGATTATGCGAGCGACATCATCGAGGTCATCGGCCGACCAACCTACTCACACTTCCTCGGCTTGTATCTTGCTGCTCTGACTCCCAATACTATCACTCGCGAATAGGTTGCAAGAACTTATCATGTCAGATTTGCGCACTAACATCGCCACCAGGTATCAATTCACATGTCGCATAAGCGCTGCCCTATGCTCAGATTATGTTTCCGGACTTTTTTTCTGTATTTTTGTACTTATAAAACCAACGTATGTTTCCCTTCACGTATGCGTATGTGCTGAGACTTCTCAGTGTACTACTTTCATGAACTTATGTACTGGGATTGAATTTTTCTTTGTTTGGTGTAACTTGTGCCCTTATATACAAAAAATGCAACAACTACACTGATCTCATCCACAATCCATTTTGGGGTGTGCTTTCACGAGCTTCGGGAAATATTGACATGTCGAAAATTCATCCGCGACCGGGGCGTGCGAACTTTGTGGTCATACTAATCGGGGTCCAAGGTGTGACAAAATAGCAAATTAGATAACTATCTCAATCATTATTAGTGTCACTGTCAAGATCGAAAAATTGAAGGAATCCGTGACTGTAGGGCGCTCTACTCGTTCTTTATCTGCCGGAGCCCACAGTTCCCGAGGTATCATTTGAAGGCCCGGGGGGAAGCGAGATGAAGAGCCTCCACTGCTTAGCGCGTCTCATCAACAGAACACCGAACAGTTGCAGGTTGCTCCGCTTGTTCTTGGTTTGTAACCCAAAGGATGCCAAGGCTCGCAGTCTCTGAACAGCCAATCGTAGGCGTAGCAGGAAAAAAAGACTACGCCGCTACGAGCGCGACTCATAAGGCACTCATTTACGTTTCTCGTGGACGAGGCCCGTCTTTGACTTAGAAATAGTTTTTAATCGATGTATTCTCCTTATGAATGGAGGTGCTGATCCGAGTCTTGACGACCTCGTTCAAACCGTGACATTCCAAGCACCGGCACCTTCTATGATAAGTTCTATCTTTGCACGGAATGCAGGTCTCGCCATGATGTCTGACATCTCACTAGACTTGTCACATCTCTAAGCAAAGCGTGAGTGATCATGACGCCCCCAAAATATATCCACACTTAGCGGAACGTAGATATACCCTCCGACCTCCGAATCAGAGTTCTATGAGCCGTTCTGGACTTCCACGTCACGGTCGAGGCTTTGGAGACTAAGTCTGGGGGAACCTAGGGTCACCATTGGCTGGAGACTGGTCCGACACATCATCCCTTCGTGATCGCTTCACAGTCAGAAATGGTGTTCGGAGTGCCCACAAATCGCTGGTACCAACAGATATACTTTGCGTCGACGTTCAATTGAAAGGACACAGAATGTTGACATTGTCGCCGTTGCTATCCATGACCTGGCGCGTCGCGTCGTGCTCCTTTACGCCACGACGTGCTCGCCTGCTTCACCGACGAATGGTTATCGGATAGTCGCAGCTGTCGAGACGAAATCTGGTGTGAGCGATTATGCACTTCTAGCAACGCGATCGGCAGGGGTGGAATCACGGTGTCCGACTTGAGCCAGTAATTTAGCACCGCAGAGAGAACCTCGCACTGGTGGAACTAGGCATCCGAGACATCGAACGTTGGTGTCGTCGATACATGCAAGGAACTTGAAGGGGGTAAAGTGAAAATGAAGATCTAGCCTTTGGAACTACTCACAGTTTCTAGGGGCAGCTTGTCTACACATCTCTGCGCGGCTGGGGCACTTGAGTTGCGTTGCCTTCATAAGACACACACTCACGGTAGAAAATGTCCTGTCATGCAACGACGCCATGACGGTCGCTGTTGTCCTTGTCGGCGAAATGAATATTTACAAATGCCAATCATGGTGCCAAGCGGGTGAAACAAACGCTGACACTTCGCGTCCGCCGCTTGAAGCTAGCCCCTTGAAGGCGACTTGATCGACACCGTGGCCGAGTTGTCTCCGCCGGACGAAAAAGGTCAGGTGAGAGATTGCGCAGCCCTAATGAACGCAGAATTCAAATCGCCGTTCAGTCTCGGCTGGACGGTTTAGGAAGGTTCTCCGAGTCGTCGAAGCGCACCGTGAGATATTCTTCCTAAAGCGTTGATCTTCCTCAAGTTCAGATTGCCGTTGAGTCTCGGCTGGCCGGTTTAGGAAGAATATAATCACGTATTCACCTCAGATAGCCAGCAGCCAGCAGTCATCATGGCCTATTACCTGTACCAGCCGGTTTGGGAAAAATATGAGAGTTCTGAACTCTCATATTCTTCCCAGTCGTCAGACATAACTTCGCGTAAGGTCGCCCGGATCCTCAACGCCGGCCAGGTCGCTGAGTGCAACCACATTTCCCCCCGTCGAGCTTCGACCCAAAGGTCCTTCGGTTACCAACGCCGGAAGAATCCGAGCTTCGGTGCGATGGGTGGGAACAAGATGCGGCGTCTTAATCAACGCATTCAAATCGCCGTTCAGTCTCAGCTGGACGGTTTAGGAAGGATCTCGTCGAAGCGCACCGTGAGGTATTCCTTCCTAGTCCTAAAGCGTCTAACTATGATGATCCTTCTTCAAGTCTAGTCTCGGCTGGTCGGTTTAGGAAGAATTTCACGGAGGGGTCCCACTTGAATGACTTGAATGCATCGGTGCATAGCAGTAGCAATCCACCAGACGTGAAAAGGAAAATGAGCACCACGGACATCGAGGTGTCTAGAGGTTCATGGTCAGAAGACTCAGAACGGTTCGCGATTATCTCCGACTCCCACGAAATGGGATCAGAGGTTGATTACTACTCATGCATTATAAACGTCCCGTCCGAGAGGACCGGTCCAAACGTCATACTGGTCTATGTATCTTCGCTTAAATTCAATTGGCACTCGCAACGGATCTTGCTACGATCGAGTGACTCGTCACACTAGTACTGCTTTATAACGTCCAATAGATCTCACGTTAATCGTGATCAGCTTCTTGTTCGTGAGGATCTCCACTGAGTGCCTCTTGAGAAATATTTGTGAGGTCTGTCAATATGAGCAGAGGCGACCTGGATGAAGAAATTCGTCAGATCCCGTCCAGTTAGACAGGTCATAACTTCATTTCTAACCTGGAGGTGTTACAATCAAACCAGCAAAGTTCAAACCCAAGCGGTTTCTAGGCGAGAAAACTCGATCGGCCGACCAACTTTCGTTTACATTCGGATTTGGTCGACTTGTCTGGTACGCGTATCGCATGCTTCGTCTTCTTATTCATGGGTTGCTGATCTCACAACTGCCCGCCGCAGTCGGGAGGGTCTGGAGTCTCGATGATTTTGATTTTGATTGTTTCTACTATGCTCGCTGCCGGCCGAGGAACCCCCTTGCTGCGTGGTCGCATATCCTCCTCCGTCTGCATCTTGACTGTGTCCGCGGGGAAGAGGGAAAAGTTGAATACAGCACCAGCGCACGCAGCCGAAACGGCTGACTCCCACGGAAGTATATCTTTGCGAGCGAGAGGCCCGCCTGTGCGCTTCGCGCGTCGTTGAATGAGGTACGTGCCGACGAACTCTTTGCACGCAAACCAGGCGGCACCGCCTCCAGTTTCTCGTATGAGAGTTCCCGTTTGACCGAGTCAAAGACCGCGGAAACCGTCGTTTCGAATGACAGATCCTAAAACAGCGAGTGGGCCAGGGAGTGTTTGAGGTTTTACGGTGGCTCTGGCTCCGACTGAAGTTGGTCCGGTTTGCGCTCCAGAGGCGTTCACGGCAAGCATTTGGACTTGCATTTTGCACTTTACAAGTTCGACAGGAGTACTAAAGCCATACATTCAACAAAAGGAGAAACTCGAGGTCGTTTTGGCACGTACAGGAGAAAACTCGTGATAGCGCCTGCGCCAGCGCCGGCAATGGCTAGTTGGGGAAGTGTGAGATCTTGGGAAGTCGGTCTTCCAGTGATCCATCGTATGACATGCTGTAGCTGGCTATACGACACGAATAAAGACGCGTTCTCGACCATAGCGCCTACGACTCGGACCGGTGGGAAACCCCTTCAGTAAACGTTCAAGTTAGCACACATGCCTAGTATACCAGACAAAACGGACGGGCAAAAGTAATTGGTACGCTAGTAGCAAAGTAGCGTAGGCAAATACATCTAATCTCCCTCCATCCCCGTGATCCCCATGAGGATTTGTCTAAACATCTTCCGTGAGACACCATCGACGGTCCTCAATGACCGTCACTTGTTAGAGCGTGTGTCCATTCCTTCGGGGTATCCAGCGGAAAACGATGAACCAGTAAACAATGCCCAACAAAACTATCATGAGCGCGACGATGATGGGTAACAAGAGTGCATCAGTCGCGTCTCTCAGAGGCACCGTATGATCAAGCAACTCACGTATGGAATATGCTCCTTTGTCGGTGTCCGTTCGTAAGCCAAAGCTTGGAGAGCGTCTGAGAGGGACATTAATATTTCTACAACCACGTCATTTCGAATGTTCTCATTCTCCAAAAGCTATGCTCCCCGCGGACATCCAACCCTAGATTAGACCCATGCTGTTTACAAAAGTGTACAACAAGACTGACATGGGGACGACGCTTACAGTGGACAGGGTATACACTGCGTAAATGAAAGATGTACTCCAGGTACTTCCTCACTCTCTACTAGGAGGCGTCTTCGCTGTGAAACGTAAGTGCGACTGCAGGCCCACCGTTCGGTTACAATCGCCGGAAGAATCCGAGGGTGGGAACAAGATGGCGTCTTAATCAACGCATTCAAATCGCCGTTAAGTCTCGGCCGGCCGGTTTAGGAAGAATATAACCAATATTAACCTCAGATAGCCAGCAGCCAGTAGTCATCATGGCCTATTACCTGTACCAGCCGGTTTGGGAAGAATATGAGAGTTCAGAAATCTCATATTCTTCCCAGTCGTCAGGCGGCGTAACTTGAAACTTCGCGTAAGCCTGAGGTCGCCCGGATCCTCGACGCGGCCCGTCACTAGCGCTTCGCTGCCAGGTCGCTGACTCGGAGTGCAACCACATTTCCCCCCGTCGAGCTTCGACCCAAAGGTCCTTCGGTTACCAACGCCGGAAGAATCCGAGCTTCGGTGCGATGGGTGGGAACAAGATGGCGTCTTAATCAACGCATTCAAATCGCCGTTCAGTCTCGGACGGTTTAGGAAGGATCTCGTCGAAGCGCACCGTGAGGTATTCCATCCTAGTCCTAAAGCGTCTAACTATAATGATCCTCCTTCAAGGCCAGTCTCGGCTGGCCAGTTTAGGAAGAATTTCATGATCCAATCATTGGGGTACTTCAAAATATGCTTCCTAAAGTGACGCGTAACATATTGATCACCTCAGATAGCCAGCAGCCGGTAGTCATCATGGCCTATTACCTGTACCAGCCGGTTTGGGAAGAATATGAGAGTTCTGAACTCTCATATTCTTCCCAGTCGAGTCGGGCGTAAGGTCGCCTGGATCCTTCACGCGGCCCTTCATTAGCTTCGCTGCCAGGTCGCCGAACACTCCAATTCCCCCACATCTGACCACTGACATGGCCGACAATCCCCTCTCATCGACATCGTCCGACCATGTGTTTTTCACGGACGGCCAGAACTATATGGTCGCTCACCTCGTCGATAAATTGGAGCTGTTCCACTCGCGCACCGACGCGTCGCACTCAGGCTGGTTGTCAGGCAAAACCGTGACTGACACAGAGTTCGGTGACGCTACTTTAGCAAAAGATTCCCTTCCGTTAAGCTTTCAACCTCATCATATCCCACCCACCCTCCTTCCCTCGCCAGCTGCCCCTGTCGTCGGCCATACTACACAAGCTTTCGATCTTCTGTCCCAGTCTTCTCCCACCCCTTCCTCTTACCCTCCCCCACTTCATGGCGCCGAGGGGAGCAACCTCGCCGAAATGTTCGCTCAGCACTACACGTCCGAATTTCTCCCCGAGGTTGCCCCGCCGCCAGACAATTCGCATCCCCCCACCGGGACCGCCGCACCTGTCAGTGGTAATAACCAACCACCTGCCGGATCCGGGAATGGAAACGGCGATGGACAGAACAGTAACATCGACGAATTAGAACGCTCAACGAATGACGCTATCGCGTTCATCCACGCACGAGACAGTAAGTTACATTGTTATCAACTACTAAATTATGCTAACTAGTACATCATCAACAGTAGATTTCCTCCGCGTTTTCAACACGCCAGGCTGTGAGACCTGGAAAAAGTTATCGGGCCACTTATCTGTAATCGCGTGGAAGCACCTCGCTACCGATCGCCTTCAGCCTCGATCTACCGAATTCTGGGAAGGTGAGCTGACGAGGCTACATTGCGAATACCTGCGGAGGGGTAGTCGTTTCGCAAAAGGTGAGCACACAAATCGACTAGTACCCAGTAATTAACTCGTCGATAGTCTCCATCCCGTGGAAACTCCGTACCGGGGCCATTGTCTCCACGATTACGAGTATAGGCAACAAACAATTCACAGATGGAATCACAACGTTCGTAAGTGTATCCATACCTACTATCACGTGCGTTTCTACTTGCTAAGTCTTAACAGCTAGCAGTCGATATCATGCGCAACGTCGTCAGCAGGCTTGCTGTCGCTGGCGGCATCATCGTCGTCGATCGGCTCCAACTTCATTTGAGTGAGACAAGTTGGGCTTGGTCCCGCGGTTCCGTCGTATGGAAAGGGGATAACGAAGGGTTTGGTGTATTTCACGATTACGAAGAAATCCCGGACACATTTTTGAAGCAACGAGTGAGTCTGGGTTCTACTGATGGATTTACCTGATAATCGGCTCACTCACGATCACACAGCCGCTGTATTTTCAGAGTATCTATCCGGAACTATTCCTACGCTGGGCATTCGTTCCGGGAAACGCCCAAGAGTTCCTCGGCATCTTCAAAGAAGTCACCGGCGGCGATGGACTTTCTTATTTAGAACCATTACGTCACCTAGACATGGGACTGACTGTCTTCGGTTCCAGCGTTGTAAGTTATCCCGCCCGCTTTGAAGAATGATACTGAACTTCTTACATAAGTTGCTGACTTGTCTCGAATTCGCTGTCAACAGGAAGAAAAGGCGGGCAGACATCGCATGGAGGACTGTCACCTTGGTGCATATATTACGCGTCACAAATTTCTTCCGCAAAGTCATCGCAGGTGACCTGGCGGACGTGTCGGAAGACGTTGCGGCCAATGCGGAACTGGATTTGATGCATCTTGGTTCACTTGAACTCTGAGAAATATACTCCGAGTCTGTGCATTGGTAGCGGCCATTTCATGTACTACGACCATTTCCATTTCATGTACTACTACGACTATTTCATGTATGTACTGCGAATATCCCGAATCAAGTTCATCTGATGAGATTCCCCGCCTAAATCGTAAAAGTGCTCCACCTCCGTGTGATTTCCATAGTACATAGTAAGTGACCCACCAGATTTGGTGGGGATACGCGGAATCGGTAAAAGGCCGCAGTCCGACGGTCGGTCGTGTCGGCAACCGCAAGCTGCGCCGTGGAGGCGTTGAAAAGGCTGAGAGATACCATGCGCGTGCGTGCCTTGGATGGGCTTGGGCTTGACCGCCCGTATATGGTACGACTCGCAATGTAAAACAAATGAGTCGACGGCGTGCCAACTTTAGCTCTCGATCGCGTCGTGCTGGGTGCCAGGGTTGGCGCAAGGCAGTATCTTTGTTCAGTATACGTGGCTCCGACTCATTAACCTCGAGGCGTACCTTACGTGGGATCTTTTCGCATTCAGTTTTACGTACTAACCGTCTGATATCCCCTACGGGTTGTTCAATATCATCATTGGGCATGTCCGGTTCTGAATGAGGCAAGATGAGATGCGTCCGCGTCCTTTCGCGCAGGCCCCGGTGCGTTCGTGAAGCACAGGAACAGAGGACTTACACCAGATCAGATTCGCATGCTGTTGACCAGTGAATATGATCGTGGGAAAGTACACAACGACCTCGTTGATACCCCACGCACCTGGCCCCCTCATATCGATGATGAACCGACCCCACAACGAGTCGCTGTTCTTCCTCACAACGCCTTCGCTTCCCAAGTCGGTTTCCCTTTCGACTTGGCAGCGCGGTGTAGCCATTTCGGGCGCACACGTAAAAGATTGGGGGCGTGCCGTGAGCGTGCAAAGAGGGTTCGACTCTCATTTACGCAAATGACGTGCCCAACCGGGGCAGCAATACTACGCAACGGCAAGTCTTGCTACAACCGCCAACTCCTTTACCGTCGCCTCTGGGCGACCTCCTAAACGCGATAGGATCGTCTGACAACGCAAGCCTATCACCAGCACCATCGATACCCGTCTCGACACGCCGGTCGAGCACGTTAACACCCTCGCAGCACCTCTCGTCGTGGCTCTCGGTTCGTGCGACCTCGCCGTCACCTCCATCATTCCTCACGCGCCCTTGCAGCTGCCAATGACGATGCCAACGCGTCCATCGCCCCTCGTTTGGTGCCCAACGACACCTCCCTCACATCTCGCTTCGTGACTCAGCTATGCGCGCGCCGAACAGACGTGGCAATCATTGTTGTGAGGGCGATGCGGAGTTGTAACTGTGCAGGTCCGCTATCTCACTTGCTTATTCTTATTTCCAGTTCTCCCCCGTCCTAACCGTCAGTGAGACAAGATGAAATCAAAAGGTGCCGATTTTCTTCTATCTGCAAGAAGAGCCGCAGTGAAATCGGGTCAGACAGACTCCATTGGATCCTTAATCGACTAGATCCTTTCACGAGCAGAGTCCGCGTTCGCGAAGTTTCAGCAAGGGGACGGGATGGACCACAATGAGAAGGCAGTCGTCCTTGATTGCGCCCGGTCAGCATATGCGATAAACCTCACTAACTCTCCTTGCCACTCATCTCTACAACCATTTAGGAGCGACAGGGGACATCGAAGAAGTAACCGTGTATTTCAAAGAAGCACTGGAGTTTTGCCCAGAAGGGCACCCGGATCGACCAAAGTCGTTGAATAATGTCACACTGCCCCTCCGATGGACTGGGAGATCTCACGGACTGTAACGAGGCAATCATGCTTGGGAGACAAGCCCTAGACCTTCGCCAGCCAGGGCACCCGGATCAATGGTGCTCTGAACGATATCGCACTCTGTCTTTCCGATTCCACGTGGTCCTTGTCGATAAAAACGTCGGCTTGTGATTCCCACCCCGCAAGCCCGTCTCCTCGAAGACTCCTTTCACACAGTCCATTCTCCGTCATCCCCGGTCAACTCTACCTCGCCCCTCCACCCAGACGGTTTGATGACACCGGTGCGGACATGCAAATGCACAGTTTCTCTGGAGCATGTTCGTCCTCTTTCTGTGCACGTTTGAGGCACCGAGCGCGACGTCTCATTCCCCACTCGATCCTCGCGACCTCGAGCACGATCCTGAATTCGCAATCATGCTCTGAAGACAAGTCCTCGACCTTCGCCAGCCAAGGCACCCGGATCAATATGGCAGAAAACACCACGGCCGTCCGCCTCGATCGGATCATCCCACCCACGAGCCAGGCCCATCTACCGCCATCGGCACCACCACTCTACCGCACCCGCAGCGTCCGTCCCGTCGCGCTAGATTCAAGGCAACGCTCACAGAGCAGGTAGAGAATCAGCCGTCCTCATCCTCTGCACCGCAGCATGATCCCGCTACTACCGCCGAGACACGCAAGCAGAAGCCACGACGAGCGCGGCAGCCGCCTGGAGACGACCTCACATCGACGCTCACACATGCCTTGCGTACGCCTCCCTTTCCTGATTGTCCAATCTACTTCAATGCAATCCGACCCGAGCAATCGACGTGGTCGTGTTCTCCGCCCAGCAGCACCGAGGCGCACGCACCTGGCGAGGGCGAGGACAAGGACAAGGATGGAGAGGGTACCTGTTGTTGGAGCACGTTTCATCTCAAATGCATCCGCGCCTGGGCGGAAAAGAGCGTCAAGGAACTCCAGGAAGCATGGCGGGCCAGGGGCGAGTCTCGCCCTGGGGAATGGCGCTGTCCGGGATGTCGATCAACGCGCCAGGCGGTGCCACAGACCTACATGTATGTTGATCTCTCGCCCGGTTACATACGAATCGTTGACCGTGACGGGGTTTCCACAGGTGTTTTTGTCTTCGTATGCGTCATCCAGCACCGCCGCGCATCGCGACGCCACACGCGTGCGCCCAACCCTGTTCCCGCACACGCTTGGGCTGCAGACATGCCTGTCCATTACCGTGTCATCCTGGCCCGTGTCCGCCGTGTGCGGTGACCATCCAAGTTGCGTGTTTCTGCGGCAAGGAGAGACGCAGCGCGAAATGCCACGTCGGTCTGACGGCATTGTCTTGCACTCAACCCTGTCGCAAACGCTTAGGGTGCGGCAACTCGGAGCATTTATGCGCAGAGCCATGCCACGAGGGTCCCTGTCCACCCTGTCTGCAGCGAGAAGGTATTCGATGTTGGTGTGGGCAACAAACGAAAAGCGTCGCGTGTGGGGAAATCAAGGCTAACGACGGCACCAAATGTGTCCTCATCAAGGACGATGGTTCTGAACAAGTATGGACGGGAACATACGGTTGTGGCCATCCTTGCGAGCGGTACGACTTTTGTTCTAACGAAATCATAACGGATCATACTCACGCGCTTCTGCTAGTCCATTCGCTTGTTTGCACCATCGCTGTTCCAAGATATGTCATCCGCCTTCTTCAACGCCGCCATCGTGTCCCTTCGACCCCGAGCGCGTCATATCATGCGCGTGCGGTCGTTGTCATGTGCCCGCTCACCTGGCGAACTTGCAGCGAACGGAGCGCCAAGTTCGTCTGCACTCCTCCCGCCACGTGCATCATGTACCTCCCCTCTCCCAACCTGCACCTCCCCTTGCTCAAAACCCCTCCCATGCGGACACCTTTGTCAAGCGAAATGCCATTGGGACCCCTGCCCACCATGTACCGAACAAGTCGAACGCACCTGTCGCTGTGGCACTACAAAACATAAGACACCCTGCAGCGATGCCATCCTCGCATTGCAGCCGGCCAACGACACTGTAACCCCCGCTCGCGAGACCATCATGTGCGACAAGCCCTGCCAAGCCCTTCGTTCCTGCGGCCGACATCAATGTGGACGCATCTGCTGCCCTCTTGCATCCCTTGCCGCTTTCCAACGCACGGTCGCCAAGTCTGGTAAACGACGCGACGCCTCACACGCCGATCTAGAGGCCCAGTTCCTGCTCCAACTCGACCCCGCCATTCGAGCGTTTCACGACTGCGAACTCCCCTGCGGACGCGTCCTCTCGTGCGGAAATCACATCTGTCCACGCCCCGACCACAAATGCCCGTGCGACGTCTGTCCGAGAGGGGTGTTTGAAGAACTCGTCTGTGTTTGTGGCCGGACAGTGCTGGAGCCGCCGATACAGTGTGGGACGAGGTTGCGGTGTGTGTATCCGTGTGCACGGCCACCCCCGGCGTGTGGGTATCCACGTGTACCACACATGTCATGAAGAGGTGGTGATTGCAGGTGCGGATGTGGCGGATGAGGGGCTCGGGCTGGTAGGGGAGGGGGATGGTAGACCGTGTCCGCCCTGTCCGTTTTTGACGGAAAAGGTGTGTGCGTGCGGGAAGAAGCAGGTGGGCAATGTGCGGTGCTCGCAAGAGAGTGTGAGCTGTGGAAGCAAGTGTGGCAAGTGTGTACGCTTTTTTTTTTGGCGAAGTCCGCCACCTGATGTCAACTTTTTTGCTAGACTGTTGTCGTGCGGATTCCATCATTGCGAACGACTGTGCCATGTCGACGCATGTGGAACGTGCACCGCCGTCTGTGGTAAACCGCGTAGATCATGGTGTGTCGCGTGCCCTTCCAGTTGATTTGCGTCACAGGCTTACGTTGCTATCTTTTTCATTCCCTCTCAGTCTCCCAGCCCAACATCCATGTACGCAAACCTGCCACGCGCCCGCTGCCTGCCCCGAAACCGAACCCTGTCACGCCCCCGTCGTGCTCGCTTGCCCCTGTGGCAACCTTCGGTCGACGATCCCTCAGTATTGCCGAGAAGGCGTTTGCAGAGTCCCGGATCAATGGTGCACTGAACGATATCGCACTCTGTCTTTCCGATTCCACGTGGTCCTTGTCGATAAAAACGTCGGCTTGTGATTCCCACCCCGCAAGCCCGTCTCCTCGAAGACTCCTTTCACACAGTCCATTCTCCGTCATCCCCGGTCAACTCTACCTCGCCCCTCCACCCAGACGGTCTGATGACACCGGTGCGGACATGCAAATGCACAGTTTCTCTGGAGCATGTTCGTCCTCTTTCTGTGCACGTTTGAGGCACCGAGCGCGACGTCTCGTTCCCCACTCGATCCTCGCGACCTCGAGCACGATCGTGAATTCGCAATCATCCTCGAAAGACAAGCCCTCGACCTTTGCCCTGCCGGGGCACTCGGATCGATCAACTTCGTTAAACCATGTCACACTCTATCTCTCTGACTGTTACAAACTGCTTGGGTATAGACGTATGGACCAGACATTGATGATGATGATCGCTGATCAGAACGGGAGGAGAGGACACGCACAGGGTCATGTGTATTATATCTAAAAGATAGGCGCGGTCCCATCCGACACAGCCTCTACTATGAGGTGCCGAGCTGTCGTCATCCATGACTTAGTACTTACACAGCCGGGCGTACCTCACAGCCGTCTGGGACGGAGGCGGAGCAGATCAACGCCCAAGTGGAGCGCTTTTGGGTTTGGCTTGGCTCCGTCGAGGAAGGTGGGGTGAATCCACAAAGATGTCACCAAAGCCGCCGCAGCGCTAGCAGACTCATGATATGACTCGATGATCACATGCATCTGACATCACAACTCACCTGATTCTTTTTTTTTTTCATTCCCAGCCTTCAAGCGCCCAAGTTTTTTCCCATCCTTCGGCCATCTGAGTCGACTCCGTCGAATTAGCGAGCTTCGATAACGCGTTTATGTAACGTCGCACTGGCGCGGATGAGTCGAATCCGCGGCGCCGTAAAGGCTGCAGTGCCTTCAAGGACCCTTTGTCCGAATCAATGATGATCGCATCATCGTAACTGCTGCGAGCGCACAGAGAGACCAACTTGAATCACCCAGCCATGCCCAGTGAAGGCTGCGGAGCCACTAGCAAAATAGTAGCAATGTGACTGCGGCGCGACATGCGGTTGGAGGAGTCCGGGCGATAGAGCCAATTCATTGCATGAAGGTCTGTAACGATCGATGGTTGATGTCAATGATGCAATATTCTCCCCGTACTATTTTGCAGGATGATGGGAATGTCGCAAATTTGCAATCCCCGTTGCGCCTCAACTTTGCAAGATACATACACCGACAACGGCACCACGACACGGTGTCGACCTCGAACACGAATGCGACGCCAATGCTGATGCAGATGAACGACTTGGACGCAACGGAATGCCACGACGCGACGCCGACGACGCACGACACGCGTGCAGTATCAAAATGGTCATGGGTACACGGAAATGCCAACCCGTACCCGCTACCCGTGACAAGCCCTACCCATACCCGTCCGTGGGTCACTATATTACATAGACTTGGTAGGCCCTGTAGTATTGGTGTGTCGTGACAATAGTCTATAATAGCAACCGGGTTGGGCATCCATGAGTCCAAAAAGGGAAGCAAGGCGGCAGGCGCACGGCGGGGCCTTGAATGCTTCCGGCAATCAAAACACCCTCGTCGCCTGTCAAAAGTCTCCAGAAAGTTTTGGTCGCCGGACACACCCGAACCTCAATCCATTACTTATCCGGCACCAAAAACGGATGGTCAGAGACTAGGAATATGTATCTCCATCGCTCGGCACCTCGTCGTACTAAAACGTAGACGAGCTTTGAACTTGAAACAGGCCAACTTGAAGGAGTTATCACTAAACCTACCGAGTGGCCAGCATAACGCCGGTCTGGCCCACAGTGACTTCGATACACACACCCTTCTAGCATGTGCTGATTTGAACCTTGATAAACCAGGCCAATCATATCACCACGGGTTTGATTTACAAGCCGACGTATCCTGGAGTGGAGGTAAAAAGGACCTGCGACAGTCTGAGGGACACAGCAATTCGTCCCGTATCCTCATGGGTAAGTGGAGAGTGTGTATAAGCCGTTCAATCAGCTCAGCACCACAGCACCACAGCGTCGAACATGTTCATGTTTTATGCTACCCACCTTCTCACTACGATGGCGGCTTTTGGCAGTGTCATCGGGTCCACCTACTCTAGTGATACGCAAGGATTGTCCATTTCATCCAGCCTTCCATCCAATGAGACATGCATGAAAATTGCATCCTCCATCTCCAATGAATCGCAAGTCTTTTATCCAGGTCCGTCATTGCATGTTCTGTCATGTTGTTGACCTCATATTCAAGATGTTTACTGCAGGATCGCCTAGTTACCAACAGGATATCAGTCACTTTGCTTCCTCGAGCACCCAGATCGCGGCTTGCTCGCTTGAACCCGGCACGCCCGCTGACGTTGGAATTGCAGTAAGCACCTTCTATAGATTTCCAAGTCTTCACTATAGACGATCAATATAGCTTCGCATTCTTGGTCAAACAAAAACTCCCTTTGCGGTTGGTAATCATTGCCTTTGACTCTGTGTTCGGTTCACCCAATCGAGGGAGTTGAAGGTCAGAGAGGATCTGTTCACTATCTACACCGAGTCGACGCATGTCTCACACACAGTTTCACCAGTTCTTGGTCATCCCACAGTGCTTCTCGCATACGAAATATAGAGGTGCGTTTTGATTATTGAATGTTACCAACGCAGAATGCATAAGTTCGAGAACGAATTGATCTTCCGGAGCAACGTCAAATTCGAACTTTGTGGCTCACGAGGCTTCGAAGCCGATTCTGAAGACCAATTCTTACAATTGAAGGAACTTGTTCTGATCGTGCAAAGACAACGTTTCTTGAGAAACACACTCCTGCCATCTAGTATCTTTTCTTGAGCAGTGTCGGACGTAGTCGTTGACTAGCTATTACTTTGTTCAGGTATTACTAGCACTTCCCGCTGGCAAACTTGAACGGGCAATCCACCGTCGGCGAGGGAAAGTTTTGATCAACGTGATACTGGAAACAGTGAGATTCTTCCCTGGTTTAATGACATACTATCTAGTTCCTATTGTTATGCTGTTCACCAAATACGATGCCCTGTTGGCTGTAGCCATGGGTAAACTAGGAGGTGCTGGTCGAATGCTGCCACGCGTTCAAGGCATGTCCGACGTTCCTACATGTCTACATAATCCTCGACTCACCACGTGACCGCCTTACACCATCGCTCAACACCCCATCGGCCACCGCGGTACTACCGGTATGATAGACTCTTTTCCGAACGACGCCCCAATGTCTTAGTCCCTCCAAGAGCGCCATGATTCTTAAGCCATGCGGCTCAACTTCGGTTATTCCAACGCACACGGCGGATGTGGCGCGGAAAAGTTCTTACCGCTAACTGTCCAATAGTACTTATGGTCCGGATTTCGAACATTGGTCCTTCTCCTACACGATTCGTACCCAACATTACCTTCTGATTTCGACATGCGTACCTTGACGGTACTGGATACCTCGATCTTTGTCCCTCGTGACCTCCTGCATGTCAGCAGAGGATTTGAAAGGTCGTCTGCTTGATTCGTACCGTGGTGCATGGGACGAAGAATGGACTTCTTCCGGAAGGTTTAAGGTGACCATCGGGGGGACCTTGGGCAAGACCGCCTCGGAATGGGCGAAAGTACCTAGGCTAAAATTGCAGCTGAAACTGACGTAGTGTCGCACAACGGCGCTTTGGTTCGTCTTCTTGGGTATTATGTTGAGTATCTGTTCTCAAGTCGCCTGTTGAATAGCTGCACTCAGTGAGTATATTCGAAACGAAAGCACCGGTCGCCGAACGTGCTTGGTGCCGTGACCGACCTCAAAGTTCACGACGACTCTGATTCGGAAACATGGACACTAGAGTCAACTGTGGATGAAGATGATACACCCGAAATGGACTCTGACCTGGATGTCCTCGCAGGTGCTACATATGAGTCGGAGGGGAGTGGTATGGATGATTCCGAGGACAGTGACTATAGGTTTTAGGCTGTTGGGGGTGCCGATTCGGATGGTATTGCTCTGCTAGCACTGGTACCATCCTATTAATGGGAAAGGATTCCAGGCCTTTCTGCTAAACCGTTCGCGCTGTATAGTAGACCACTTGGGAAATACATAACTTCGCTCAGCCGCTTCCCGCAAGCCACGCATCCTACTACTTACTTGGTACTGTACAGACTACAATCCGAGGCTAGAATGGATAGCCTGCGAAAGCGAAAGCGAAAGCGGTCCAGGATCACATACAGTTCCTACGCCGGCTAGCGTTCAAGCGCTCAAGGATCACCCCCCACCGACTCCTGGCCATTGTCCTCCGCCACTGTCATCTCTGCTACCCTACTCGCGGGATCCATTTGCGCTCCCCGTCTCGCGCTTCCGAGATAGATGTTCTCTAGTCTCAACGCCGCCCCTCTATGTAGGCAACGGAAGGCAGCAAGATCTTCAAGTTCCGTATGGTTCTCGTCGCGAAGCAAGTCGGCCCGTCTCCTCGAAGACTCCTTTCGCATCTCCGTTATCCCCGGTCAACTCTACCTCGCCCCTCCACCCAGACGGTTTGATGGCACCGGTGTGGACATGGAAACGCACAGTTTCGGACATGTTCGTCCTCAGGCTCTTCGTGTGCACGTTCGAGGCACCGAGCGCGACGTCTCGTTCCCCACTCGATCACGATCGTGAACTCGCAATCATCCTCGGGAAGACAAACACTCGACCTTCGCCTGCCAAGACACCCGGATCAATCGACGTCTCTGAATGATGTCCCACTCTGTCTCTCCGATTCCACGTGGTCCTCGTCGATAGAAACGTCGGCTTGTGACTCCCATCCCGCAGGGCCTTTGCCATTCCACCGACCATGGTCATCGTATCAACTTGCTAGGGAATCGCACGGGTATATGAGCGTTGACACGTACCCGTACGGGCCGTACCCGCGCGCGGCTTCACTCACGTCGACGACAACGACACCCTCACCCGCAACGTCGTCGACGACACGTGTTCCCTCACCCGCAACGTCAACGACGACGAGACGACGCGACGATGCAACGCGTGGTGGGGGCGACGTGAGGACGAGGGAGATGGAAGACGGCGGCAGTGCGACGAGGACGAGGACGAGGAAGACGGATGGTGGCGACGAACGTACATTCACGCTTTTGTCACTTCCTCCCCCACTCCCTCAACTTGAAGGCTCACCCCTCTTTCCCGCAGCGCCACCCCACATTGCGAGGACGCTGGCAGGTTGGCACGCACATCACGGGTATGCGGATTTACAGATGACCCGGCGTACCCGTGCGGAACCCTACAAGTTGAACTTGCAGGTTGACTCTGTGTTCGGTTCACCCGATCGAGGGAGTTGAAGGTCAGAGAGGATCTGTTCACTATCTACACCGAGTCGACGCATGTCTCACACACAGTTTCACCGGTTCTTGGCCATCCCACAGTGCTTCTCGCATACGAAATATCTTCGACTGCTCGTCCAACATCTGGCCCCTTTCCCCACCCAATCATCTGCAGGTTTACAAGGACCTCGTTTCATTGCTAGCGATCAATGCATTTTTTGCTCTTATCCGCGACCAGCGTGCAAAAAAAGCGGTCGAGCTGCTGGAGCAAGGTCGATGTGTATTCTGGAACCGGATTGGTTATCTCCGTTCCCCCCTTGAAGACGTCATCGCGTCCGGCTAGGAGGGAGAGGCCCTTGCCGACGAGTTTACTCGACTGTCGTCAGAGATACGCAACACATTTTATTGACAAGGTTCGATCAGCACGACAGTCTTGATGTTGGCCCTGCTCACATCCCATTGCAGATCGCGAAATACATTGTTCGGGACCAGTCGTCAGAGCTCCAGTCGTTGAGACGTGGTAGGAGATCTCGCTCGCTCTGAGAATCCTTTGGAATGAGGTCGTTTCGCTGATCGCCGACTTTTTCTAGACGATAGTTACACCCACTGCCGAGTTCTGCCTTCTGCCATTGCACGCGGCTGGATCGTATCGGAAGGGCCAAGGTTATTTTTTTCCCGTTTGTGCATTTCGTCTTCACGACCGCGAGCTTGTACCTCGCCGGAGAGGTAGTACCTTGTCATTTCCGCTTACGTCGGAGCTTGGCCAATGTTTCTTTTGTTCGTTGCCGTTTACTCCGACGGGACTTAGGGATTGTGCAAGAATCGTGAGCGGCGTGCTTGCGTTCCACGTGCGTGACAAAGGTTCCGAACATTGCGTCAGGATAGACTAATCTACTGCATGTGCACAGCTTTTCACGATGCTCGTGCTCGCGATTGCGTCCATCGTTTCGTGTGCGTCTGATGGAAGTCAGAAAACTGGGTGGCCGGTCAGACTGGACTACCCTCAGCCGCGTCCGTTCTGAAACAAATCTCTGACGGCGTGTGCCTCGGTATGCTAGGCTTGACTGGGTTCGAATGTACGTGAGCTTTGCGAATGAGAACATTGCATGAACGCTAATACGACATGAACAACTACGCTCTCAACGACTCTTGCACAGGTCCATCTTCCTCCGCATACAATCGACTCTATGAGGACTCTGTTTTCGCTGCCGCTCCTTCCTGTAGCCTTCCAAATGGGCATTTTGAAAGAGCACGCCATGACTGGCTGCTTAGTCTCCTGGCGTAAAAGGTTTGATTAATTTTTGTTTGTGGTCATAGGTATCGATAACGGGCTTTGTATTGGTCGCTGGTCGCTGGTTACGGATCTGGGTGACCACGGGATGCGGTGGTCGTTCTTCCCGCGGAAGTTCTTACTGGCGTGTCGTGTCGTGTTTCTCTTTTCTCTTTTCTCTTTTCTCTTTTTATTTTTTATACATCTTACATGCGCTGACGTCTCGTCTGGCAGGCATAACGAGCACTTGTGAATTCTTTACTGAGCTGGTCCGTGGCTATCTGTTACCTGGCGCGTTCCTGGCCCCCAAGCCATGGGCGGGAGCTCCATATGTTGCAACTACATCTTTCGTTCTATTTAGCAGTGCGATCTACGCCAGCACCGGTGGTACGATATTGATTGTCGTTTCCAAGATGTACTAGGTGCCCTATACTACGACGGATTTTGCGTTCATGCAATTGATGACCTGTCACAGGTTTTCTGTTGTGTGTCTCGCCGTGATGACGCTCTTTCCTGTCTCGCTTACTGCTGCGTTTCTCGCGACCTCGTCTCCCGCGCCTCTCGCGATTCTTGTTAGGCAGCGTGATCGGTGCCAGCGTTTTCCAGTGGCAGCCGTATTTGCGGGCAACATTGCCATCGATCCGACCATCGCTGGGTGCATCGTATCTTGCTTTGGATTCGAGTTGGGCACCAACGGTTGTCACTTTTTTGTTCTTTTCGATTACGGACAACAAGGTTGCAAATCTGCGCTGGGTGTATTGAATGTATGATCAAGTGCCTCTGTTTCACCGATTCAAGTCTACGCAGGAGTGGGGAGGTGCGTTAATTCACGCGATGAAGAGGCTCAAGAAACCAGCAATGTGTTTCTTGGTACGTCGCGGACATGATTAACGGGGGACACCCGAGCTCACGAGCAGAACGAATGAACCAGATCAAGCAGCTGTTTAACATGATCTTGTACGTGCAGCACAACAAGGGGACGTTGTGTTTGCAGTTAGTTCACTTTTACGAGGAGACGGTGGCACGGTGGCATCGGAAATGGAGGCCAATGCAAAGTGTTCGTCACAGCTTGCATACGCTCGTGGTGCTTAGAGAGTGCTCACTGTCCTCGTACCGTGTCCTACCTCCTTACAGATGCTCGTCCACGGGAACTTTGATAGCAGACGGTGGCAGCGCTCGCACACGGGTTTGAGATTCCGACCTCGATGATGCTCGTGTGTTGTCCTGGGCCTCAATTTCCGCATGCTGTGGCAGATTTCGGGACGAGGATCATCAGTCTCTAGAACGGCGCTGAGCGTATTCAGTGTCGCGAGACATTAATCCGTATTAGTCCTGAATCGAGTATGTTCCAAGCTGATAAGGGGCGAGCTTTGCCCGCCACGCATCCCAACAGGAAGCAACCCTTTGACTCTGTGTTTGGGCTCCACGACGGCCGCACTACTGTGGACGGATCATGGAATGCGAGTGGGTTCTCCGGAGTTTGCCTACTTGTCACGGTCTGCTTGTCATACGATAGTTAGAGCCGAAGAAAGTCCAGACGAGGTAATCCACCTGACTTCGGTTATGCAGTTTTCAGGATCCCGGTCTGTGATTCAGACAGTGTGGATGGCGGACGGCGGACAGACGACTCGGAACAAGATCACAATATGTTGGATGGATCTGGTCGCCTGGATCACAATCGAGCGCGCTCCAGAGGACGACGAACTCGGTAGTGTTCCGCTCGATCAGCGGATCCTGTACTATGTACATATTGGTGCCTAGTGCACGTCGGATGGTGTCTAGTTATGTAGCCCTACTACGTCTGGCAGCAGAATTCCAATCCTGCGAAGCGGGTCACCGTGACATGCGATGGACTTGTGCGAGGTGTATCACGGTTCCCACGGTGATCGCGATGAACTCCCCCAGTGGCACCGACTCCCATTCTCCCTTGCAATCTCCGCCATCCCTCCTCCATCAAACTTGCGGGATCCGTCTGCGTTCCTCGTCTCGCGCCTCCACGATACTCAACTTGCTGCGTTCCAGTGCCTACATGGAGGGCAGGCGACCTTCTGCATGGTCAAAAACGTCGGCTTGCGTCGAGAAACCTCTTACACATCAAACAGTTCTCCGCTGTCCCCCCTTCTCACCCCTACGTCGCCCCTCTACCCCGACGATTTGATGCTGCCGATGTGGATATGGACGCGCAAACACACAATTCCTCCCGAGGTTGTTCATCTTCCTGCGCATGTTCAAGGCACTGAGCCCGACGTCACGTTCCCCACTCAGTCGACCCGAGCTCAAACAAGATCTTGAATCCGCGGAGGAGGAGCGGAGGAGAGGCATGAAACGAAGTGGAGATCGCCCAGCGCAAAAAAATATCAAGCTCATCGTCGTCTTATTAGCCAGCAGAAGGATGCTCGGTACGGTTCTTTCTGTCCGGGTTTGTCCTGCCATGTTCACGGTGTAATTTCGATCAAACGATCCATCGTTGGCCACGCGACTATCGGGCAATGTGCACCAAATTCAAAGGCGGCGTTGTTTAGTCCCGTCAGTCTTTGCGGAGGTCAACGAGTTCGTTCATAGGTCAGTGGGTGTGGTATGCGTTGTTGTCGCATTGACTAACTCGGTCAGCTTGCAAGATGCGCCTGTCATGGACTACTACACGTCTCACTCGAAGCGCGTACGTCGAAAGCGCAACCGACACTCTCGAACATCGTCCTATCATCCACGGCTTCTAATTCTACTGGGCACTGCCAACCCTCACCCACTTCGACCCGAACGATGGACGGTCCAATATCGAAAGTCAGAGGTGAAGGTGAAGTGGCGCTTAAGTATGTCAGACTCCTCCGTGCGTTCTACCTTGTCTGAAATCGTCAAGACATTACTAGGACATAAACGATATTGATTATCATGTTTGATTTTGCTATCCTGCCCCCGCAAACCAACTGATGAATTATCAAGCTCTCTATCCATGCGACCACGAGTACGCGCTAGTCCTCTCCCACCATAACCTCCACATACACCATTTCACCAACTTCTTCCGTGGTTGGGGCATCGGCGAGGAGACCTAAGAGTATTGGGGTTAGATGGCGAAGTGCCCAATGCGTGAAATATTCGTCTTCTGAAGGATGAGCGGGAAGAGATAGGCCTACGGAAACGAGAGCAAAAGGAGGCTATCGGTTGAGCCCAAATTGAGGAAGGGAGGCGCCAGGCAGCACGTTCAGGCGCGTAAACTCGGATCTTTATCAGCCCGACCGAACTTTACAGTCACTCTGTTGGCAACAAGCTGAAGAGTAGGTTTCTGCGATCGTTCGAGGACGATTCGAAAGTGCTCATCCTTACGAGACCTTAGCTGCTGCTGAAGTTCAGGGGGATATCTCGGAATCATCGGTAGCTCCTGCCGGTGCAGATCTCGTGGACGTCGACCTGTGAATGTTGAAGGAAATCAACTTTGCTGACGGTCAGCCTTTCTGCTTCGCACGATGCTTTCCGTTCGGTTGATCCATCTTCTCCAGAGGACCAAACCAATCTACATCGCCATGCCCGCCATGATGCCAAAGAAGCGATTGCGCTTGCCAAAGAATCGATACACAGGCTGCTCTTGAGCACAAAACAAACGAGGCCGCACATAGGATGAAACAGGACCACCCAAAGCCCCGCTGTGGACGGTAAGCGGTTATTTGTTTCTATATGCGTTGTTTGCTTAATCCTTCGGTAGTCGACTCGGGCGAGCTCAACTTCCAGAACCCGACTTCTCTCATCAGGCCATCAAGCGGCCAAGGATGCTCAAGGCTCAGTTGAAGGAATACCAGCTAAAGGGTCTGAGCTGGCTTGCGACACTGTACGAGCAACGCATCAACGGTATTCTAGCAGACAAAAAGGTACCGATCCCGTCCTCTTTCGGTGTGTGTAACCCTCATCCGTCATCTAGACGGTACAATTGATTTCTCTTCTGGCGTATCTTGCCGAGGTACATGACATATGGGGTCCATCTTCTGTCGTTGCACTTGCATCTATTTTGCATAATTGGTAACAAGAACTCACTCGCTCTGTTCCAACTCCCAAGGTTACTGAGGAAATATCGAGGATTGCGCATCATCACGAAAGCTTTGGAGCCAAAAGGAAATCAACTACAACAAGGATGCCCCAATCCATGTCCTGATCACGAGTTATCAGTCGGTAAATGGACCCGCATAGTTATCCCACGATTTGTCACTTACACATCTCCGGGTCAGGTCACTCCAGACCAAACAGTACGAGAGTAAAATGGTAATACATGGTTCTAGACGAAGCCCAAATCATGAAAAATACTTCGAGCGTTTTGTGGAAGACGCTAGGTTTCCAGTGCAGTGGTTCTCGAAAGACAATGGATATGCCGCTGAAAACAAGAACAACAAGTTGAATCAACATCAATTACGGCGATTACATGTGATTTTGAGGCCGTCCATGCTCCGTCGCGTAAAACGACATGTTCAGAACGAATTGAGTTAGAAGGTATGTCTATCAGATCAAACCGGGCCGCCGTCTCTAACATAACGATCGAAAAGATTGAAATAGACATCTACGTCAATCTGAACTCAAGGCGACGGGCATTGTATCGCGCCCTTCTCGTTAACGTCTCTGTTGCCGACGTTCTCGAAAAGATTGGTGACGCCCATTCGGCTCGCTCGCTGATGAACTTGGTCATGCAATTCCGCAATGTCAACGGTTTCGATCCTTTCGCAACTGCCGTCAGCTCACGAAAGCGATACGTTTGCAATCACCGCGAGCTTTTTGAACGGGTGGATGTCTTGCCACCTTTCTCATTCACCCACTTTGGCCGGTCAGGCCCACACGGTCGTGAAGGGGACCTGATCTTCGTGCCCTACTCGACGCGAAACCCCATCGAGTACCACGTACATGAATTGTTACATCTGAATGGCGGAGATATTCCATCAGAAAAGCCTGGCCCTCGTTCGCGCAGGCTTTGTGCACGATTCTGATTCAACATATGGTCCACAGAGTGGATATATCAATCAACGTATGGCGAAATTATCTCCTGGCATGAGTTGTACACACTCACTACCGTTTTCAAGGTCCCCTGCTCTCGCATTCATCCGTCTTTTAAACAAAGGCCCGGCAGACGTTCATGGCCAAACTTTAAGTGTCAACATTTACACGCAATCGATTGGGGGAATTGCAGCAGGAAAGAAATGAAAATAAAGGATATTGTTTTGAGTTATGCATGTTGGTTTGAAGGGAAGACAAACTGACGTGTTGTACAGGCAGACTAGTTCACAGCGCATCAGATATCAAACTTCAATTTCTCCCGTTTTTATTGTATCAGCTCTATAACCCTGGTCCCAAAGGAATATCCACTGCATTGGCAAGCTTCATGCCTATCTCGAGGTGGTTCGCCCCCGCTGTGATTGCAGCGCCGATATATGACGTGCACAAACCGTTCTTTCATTCAACACCAGCCTGAAAACCGAATTCTGGAAGCACCCGTGGACTCGATAGCAATTTCAATGTGTGGTATCGCTTGTAGCCTTTGAACGACCTCGTTCCAATGATTTCGGCTGCAGGGTTGATCTGTAGTTCTCCTTCCGACCAATTTCCGCAATCAAGCATGGAGATTCCAGAGGCGAGATGACTCCACCAAACTTGCACGTTTAGATACGCTGCTGCAGGAGCTCAAGGCGAGCGATCATCGAGTCTTGATCTATCTCCAAATGACTCGGATGACTCGGATTTGATCTGATGTATCGGCAATACAAGTATTTGCGCCTGGATGGATCCTCGAAAGCGGAAGACCGAAGGGACATGGTAACGGATTGGCACACAAGGTCTGTATTTCGTGCGCCACTTTCTCTGTGGTCCTATTCTTATATTCGCAGATCGGACATATTTGTGTCTATTCAGCATGGTGGTCTCGGTATCAACCTCGCTGTTGTGAATTGACTGGAACTCGTCCAATGATGCTCAGGCCATGGATCGTGCACACCGTTTGGGTCAGACTTGCCAAGTGACCGTCTACTCCCTCATTACCAAGGGCACGATCGAAGAAGTTCCGGTTGATTCAATTTTGCTCGTGTCAAGAAAGATGTTGAGTGAACTACTTCCTTTGAATTGGATGCACTTCTGACGCTGCATCAGGTACGAGACATCGTCATTATTGGGAACAAAAACCTTACGGATGTGGCAAAGCCAAGCGAGATTGTTCAACCAGATTAGTAGCGAGTATAGTTCATTTGGCGGTCTGATGTTGGGGGACATGTCCCAAGCCCACGGTTCGTGTTTTCCCGCAACCGATGTGAATCCTGAACGAGAACTGACTGCCATGCGCTAGCCAACGACAGGTATGATGTTTCTGCGAAAGATGCGCTTTCCAATGATTCGGGAGGGGGCACTGTCACAAATACGACTACAGCTGCGACTACGACGAGTGCGCCTACCACATCAACTGCGCCTAGTACTACAACGTCGGTTGCAACTACGGCGGTCGGTGGCACGGGATTCCTGTGCCGAGGTTTCTGGCAGTCCGATGCCGTTGTAAGCCATCTCCTCGGTGTGTTTCTACGTGCGCTTTCATTGACGGTTCGTTTTCATAGTAAGTAGGCGGTGATCAGGTCACGTACATATACGAAGGCGATGTCGTTGTTTGTGTGCCATTCTCTATTTGAGTGGCGACATCTGGACTGTTCGTGGTGGACATACCACGTACTCCTACTCCAGGGCGGTACGTCGTAATAATTGCTATCTAGCAACATGCGTGACGACTACTGATCGATACTCTATTTCACGTGCTGCAGGTATCTGCGTGGACGAAAGGACCTGGGCGACGAGCTATGCAAATGCAATGTTCCGAATGCTCAACAATCAAAATACTGTCTCTCGGGGAATCATTATCATGCATGATTCCCCTCGTGACTCCGTTCGATTCAAAGGGATTGTATTCTCCAAGGTACGGAGAATGTGCTATTTGCGTAAATCATTGAAGATGCTCATTGGTTTCAAGTTTGATGAAACTGCATTTGTCAATCTCCCAGCGGCGCTAAGCATACTTTTCTCTCAAGAGCAGCTTTTAGCCGGGCACATTGCCCTTCGCGAGCTGTCACGCTTGAGGCATCTCCACGACCAGAGCTGCTAGCAGCATTCCGGGCTTCAGCTTCAATGTCAAGTTTCAATAACGGGCAGTTGTACGTTTGTCTTCTCCGCACGTACGTTGTCTGCGTTAACTTGACAATTACAACCAGGTATACGCAGTTTGAATTTTGTCGATGCTTTCACAAGCAGCCCATCCTGCTCATCGAGTTCGAGAAGGACAAATCGTTTTCGCTCAATGTTTATTTGTCGTCTTTCCTGAAACTTGTACTTGCCGTATTAACCAACATGTAACATCCAACGCAGACGGTCTCTGAGACGACCAATACAATACGTGGTGGAGAGATACTTCGGGTCGAACCAGGCGTTCCAGGACTGCATTTTGTAATCGATGCTTACTAATGATTCACTTTATATCCACTTCAAGTTCGGAGCTCCGACTCGGACCACGAAGCACTCATGGCATTGTCAAAAGATCATGAATCAGTGGCTTCCTCTCCACATGGGACTGAGCTGTCAAATATCAGCTTCAACAAGCCTTTTCAAGTTGAACTTCCTAGGTTTCACTCAGACGGCGAACAAAATATGAACTTGCTGAAGGCCATTGGCAAAGAAGCGGGGAACCTGGAGGCTCCGAATTCGAAGGAGTGGTTCAACGATACTGCTGGTTGGGTCCGGGGGCATTCCATAGCCACCGTTTCCGTTTCATTTCGTCACTGGTTTCTTCATCCCGTCCCGATCGAGTCAATGTCAAGACGACTCGTCCCAAGGATTTTAAGTTATTCGGCAGATTATCCAGCGCAGTATGCAAGAATTGTTTAATGTAAATATGACTGACTGATGGTTGGTCAACAGAGTTTTAATTGCGACTACACGTAATCCGGGCACATTGCGCAACGATCAAGTGTATAACTTGAACTTTGCGTTTCAAAAAGACACGCTGGTATACAAACTGTCGGTTTACAAAGGCACTAAAGATCGCAAAAAGGTCGGAGATGTTAGTCGGTTCATCTACGAATGACAGTACTACGCTATTGACACTCCGCAGGTCGAGGCACAACTCAAGGATGAAATGTTGGTTCCAACGAAGGTACGCGTTGGGGAACAGACTCTCAGTGAGAGTCTGAGACGTCCGTCTCAGATACAGTAGCCTAGGGTCAATCGTCGTGCGAGACACTGGTTAGTTAGTAATAGTTAGTATCGAGTCACATGCATATTTTGTAATCACGACTCACGCTAGTACTACGCACAAATCATGGGCGTGCTCAAAGAACATGGTGCGAGTCACGGAACTCAGACTACCACTGGCAGTGGATCCACTGCCACCTCTTCCGTTACATCGATACATGGTCAAGCTGAGACAGAAGTGCTAGTCGGAGGGTTAAAATCATCATCAACCGCCCTCTACCAATCGGTGCATTCTGATCAGTTTCCTCCGCACCTCTAATTCTAACTTATGTCGCAGCAGCCAACCTTGCTGGACCGACCTCTCTCACACCTGGAGATGATCGAGCGCTGGTGCCAGGCACTGAGGAAGATGGAAGCCGCAAGACAAACGTTTGAAGCAGCGCAGCAAGAATTCGATGACTATGCGAGTGACATTGTCGAAGTCGTTGGCCGACCGACCTACTCACACTTCCTCGACTTGTATCTCGCCGCTCTGACTACCAATGTCAGCCCTCGCAAATAGGTTCTGTCGATTTATTATGATAGATTCGCACACCACTCACATCAACACCAGATATCAATTTGCAAGTCACACAAGCGCCAACCTGCACTTTTTCTTTTCTTTTTATGCCACAATTTATAACGCGGGTCATTGGGCTGGTGTACTGGCATACAGCTAAGTTGTGTATGATACAAATGAAGACGATTTACAATGCATTGATTTCATCCTTTTCCGAACGCTGAGTATCGCAACAGAATATAATCTAGTCCGTACTAGGCAGTCTGACCCAGTTCCGCAGGAAGACAGTCAACTATTTTTCTCGTGAGATATTGTTCCTTTTTTGGCGTTTTCTTGGCTGGCACGACAGCACCTCACCGACCATTCCCCATTTGGCGAGTTTTGTACATTTGGGAACACCAGTCGGACTCTGTTTCGTCCAGCACCCCTGGCTCCCCTGCTATAAAGGAGCCGTTCTAATGCCTGCAGTAGCATTCACTTCGCCCATCTCTGCTGCTCACATCATTCATTACTCTCCCCTTCGGTATTCACTGAATGTCTGCTCACTCGCACGACTCCGCCAGTGAGGTAACAAGCGGGCAGAAACGTGGTCGCCATAGTGCGCTGGAGTTAGGACCCCGGAAAAAACCGTAGGTCGATTCTTAAGACCGCGTGACTGAGCCTTATCGAAATCTAGAACAACCCAGGACCCCCTCGTGCATCACGGCCGTCACTTCGGAAGAGCTTTGCACGCTTTCTGCAATGTACAGACACTGTTATCTAACGGTATTGTATTGATGTCGGAGGACGCAAGCGACAACGAGGCGTTACTGACGGCTGTGTATGTACTGTACCTTCATGATTCTTCCATATATCTGACGGAAATATCTGACCAGCGAAAGAAAGGAGTACATCATATTCAAGGAGCTACTGCGGATGGTGTCAGGATTGGAGGCGCGTCTCATGGCTTCATCCGAGGATGAGGTGATGTTGATCGGCGAGCTGGTGATTTCTTTTCCAAAGATTTTGTTATGACTCATCGTGCGTCATTGAGCAGATTCAGAAAGGTATCAACGGTGCCCGCGCTGATGACACGAAGGGTATGAAAGTCGCTATCATCGACTGGATCACGCCGAAGGGTCAGTCTTTAAGTCCACACATCCCTCGCAACGTCAAATCCGGACGAGGCTTCAATCACGAACGCACCGGGGCACTCCTCTGCCCCGCTGGCCTTGACTGGGCAAACACCGAGTCCGTTCATGTCAACGCTATTTGAATACAACTGACGCCTCTAACAGAACTAGGTCGAAACTTGTCAATGGTCAGATCCAGGTGGCTGGCGATCAATGGCCTATCTTCCTGTACGCGAACTACACTTACGACCCCGAGGACCCGTGGAACGGGCTTTTGCGTAGCGGTCTTCTCGTTTCAGTGAGTAGCTCAGTTAAATCATGTGTACGGCTCGCCATAACATGTCCCCTCCCAGGCCTTCAAACATATCTTTACGTCCCCGAGTTCTGTTGATCAGGAACCCAAAGCGACTCGTTCAGGAAATGCGAGGATCCACGGTATGCGCGCGGTAACAAAAGCATCAATTGCTTATGTTGCTACGCAGGTTTGTTCAAGTCCCATAGACAGTGTACTTGCCGGACTTAACTAGGTCTTTGTTTATTTTCCAGACACGTTTTGCGCTCACTTCTGCTCAGGTTTTTTCTCGCACCGACCTCGTAACTGATTCCGAGCGTTTTTATTCCAGCCTCGTAGATTTACTGGGTGACCCTGAGGAAAAAGATGAGGTCGACCAACTCTTGAGGTGGTGGAACAGGTAATCTTGAATATTTTTAGTTTATTTTCACCGCTGATGGCTCGGCATAGACAGGTATTCCCGCTGTACACGGATGTTGAGCGCTTGCCATCTAAGGACAGCGCTTTAGCCAGAATCCGCGAGAAGCGTGCCGAACAGAAAGAGAGGGCTGCAGCTGCAGCTGCAGCCATGGATCCAGCTTCCTCGTTTGCTTCATGGTAGTTGTCGTATCCCCTATCAATTAGAGTTTTACAATGCATGTGATTATCACAAGATCATCGAGTGATAAATCCAGCATATATTGAATCAGCTTGCCTCAACTATGTCAAATGTAATTGAATGTACCATGCTGCATTATCAACCATTACAATTTCAGGTGGATATAAGCTAAACTACAATGTGATAGTTCAGATCAACCAGAACAACACCAGTAGATATACATCACCGAAATTGACTAACTGACTAGCATTGTAGCACATGGTGGAGATGATCCATATAAGCTGATCAATATTACTGGTGGAGCTTGTCAGATATGTCAGTAGTTGCAGCTGGATACAGAAATGATCATCAAGATCTGAAGATCTGAAGATTCTGGTCAAGCATGGAAAATAAATCAAGGATGGTATCCTATGGTGGAGTTGTTAGATATGGACTCACTGATAATGCTGATAATGTGCATAATACAATTTAACACTTGCAGTCATTTGAGAATTATGATCAAGTCTAACTGACTGACCAATCTGTCAATATATATAAATGGTGGGGATTCTGATCAAGCACAGCAAATAAATCAAGGTTGGTAGCTTATGGTGGACTTGGTCAATATGGACACACTGATGATGCTGATAGTATGCATAATGTAATAGTGACCTATGATCAAGTTGAGCAACTATAACAGCAATTACAATGTATGTTAGATCTGATCTGATTAGCACACCCTATATAAACTGTCAAACAAATGAGTTCTTGCATGAGTAGGTGGCTGTTGTCACACTCAGCAAGAAGGGTAGTTGTTGGTAAATATGGCCAAACAACTACAGCCAGACATATTTGAGCATAAACCAATGTCTTACAGTACATGCAATGTGTATCAATCATTGATAAAAATGACCAAATAACCGCAGCCAGACATATTTGAGCATAAACCAATGTCTTACAGTACATGCAATGTGTATCAATCATTGATAAAAATGACCAAATAACCGCAGCCAGACATATCTGAGAATGTATCAGAAAGTGATAAAGAGTGACAGTCATGTGCCTAGTCTCCCAGTGAATATTTAGCATGATCTAGTGTTGTATCATAATGATGGATAAGAATGAACATGACATGCATGAAAATAATATATAAACCTTTATCAGACTCTCACTCATTTCCTGATGCACAAACCTGGGTTGCACACTCAGGCCTCAGGTGCGGGATATATGAACTCATGTATACATATCAGCTGCCTACTAGTGGTCGAACCCTTGAATCTTTGTTGCGTTTCGTAACCTTTAAACTAGCCTTGACTGAGTCAAAATCGATTCTGAGAATCGGGTCGAAAAGCCACGTTGTACGCACGAGTTATGCTTGGTGGTGCTGCGCACCACCAAAACTGGCGTGCAGCTTATATAAGCAAAATATGTTTGGGTACCGGAGGAGTGAAACCGTGCTACGCAGGCACAAATCATCGTTATCAGGCTTAGTATTGGCGGTATGAAATGCTATGGATAGTCCCATCGACAGGGTTATCAGAATATAATTTTGAATTAGAGCCTTATTGCTGAGATATAGCGATCAGATGTATTGGTTTTGACACTTGCAGGGCGAAAATAAAAATTCCGCTCTGATAACCTTGTAGCATGATCTACAATGATCAAAATGTTTGCGGGGGGCAAAGTCATCCGTCAACAAAACGTGCCTGCGTAGCTCTCGCAAGGTTGCAGCCCCTATTGGCCATATGTCATCAGCCACAAGCGCGAATTTCCATAAACGCGCATCGCGTATAGAAACATGTCACGCGCATAACTCTTCACATTTCCTCTTTCTTTACATCTATGATATTATTTTAACCACAGATAATCAATTTATTATAATGGGACGCCAACTGATATATGATGGGCTGAAAAAAAGGGTCTCCGCTGCTCGTTGAAAGAAGCAACTGGAACTTGCTCGGAAGACTCAGAATCAGCAGATTTAGCACAGCAACTTGGGAAAACAACACACAGACCATTGGTTCCATTCCAATCAAGCTACCTTATGGTTCATCCGAGTCGGACAAGGTGACTCGGAAGGTCATCAATTAAAAGCAGCGCTCACCGAGTCACATCAAGCCCAGCTGGAAACAGAGAACTTGAGAGAAGAGGCTTCAGGAGGCAGAGGAGCATCTAAGCCACACCTGCAAAGGAGCAGAACACTTTTTCACAGACTGTACTCGACCCAGAAGCTCTGAATCGCATGCGGAATGCCAACATTCTTGATCAGATCAAATTGTACTGCCGGCTTGGAGAAGAGAAGATTCCTCTCAAATCCCAACTGAAGAACAAAGCAGACCGACTCTCACTGGTTTTACGACTCTCTTATAGACATTCCACATGGTCTAGGGGTGAAAATATCCCTTCTAATGATGTACTTGACACGGTATGATAACCACTCTTTTAAACATACTGCACATACAGCAAGATCTACTCATCTGATTAATTCCTGGTGTTGATAGCATACTTAACTCATATATTAGACATATTTTCATAGTGGTACAAAGCACATCATCCTACATTACGGACGAGAAATATGACGGTTTCACATTTTGGATCGTTTTAGGAGGTTTTCGCTTATATAAGCAGCACGCAAGTTTTGGTGGTGCTGCGCACCACCATATTATGCTGCCAATATTTCACTGCCGCATTGGGCGTTATGAATGCAACGTTTTCTCTCCATTTCGTCTTTCACGAGGCCGCGCGGCACACGGCCTCACAAGGATGTCTGTGCTCCTCGAGTGACGGTGACGACCGGTTGCTATATGAAGTACCCACACGCATGGGTGGGGGGTTCCTTTGTCCTCCCAGCTTCTAACTTACTAACTGCTGGAAAGTGTGGCCGTCACATTGTGTCACTCCACGTGCGGCACGCCTGCCTTAAAACATCCCCTAACGCTTCCCTAAACACTGTCGTTCTCATGCTCGTTGAACGTCTGTCCGCGTGGTTCCGTACAGACTATGGGAGAGTCGTTCAGGACGCGCTGGCGGGAAAAGAACGCATCCTACCGCTCGCAGTAGATGTCCGACGAGGCTACCCATGTCGAACCCTTTCGGCATGTCATTTTGCCGCACTGAGCTTTGCGCGCGTCGCGTTCAAACAAATACAGCGTACAAGAGGGAACGCAAGCCCGAGCATGGCACGATCTCTGAGCGCCATCGCGGAACGACGTGTCCTCGAGGTACGCGTATGCATCGTTTCTCTTCTGAGGAAGGCGGAGGAAATGGTTCTGAAGGTCTTGTGCTAACAATCGAAACTTCTTAGGAGATGCTGT
>JBBPNU010000062.1:0-33072 GCA_038091055.1 Leccinum angustisporum
GTGTCATGGTTACTTTATGCTATATTAATTGGCAATCGTTTCCCGCTTACCGTTTACCTTTCTGATCCCCGACTCCCACGAAGTGGGAGAAGGGTTTTGTCGAACGCAAACGTTCAAAGGCTCTACCAAAGGGCTTGCAGGCATAGGCACGATTCACAAATAAATAGATCAAATTTCGTCTAGGAGTTTGAACGGGTACAGGTTACCCGTGCGGGCAAGAGGCGTGCGTTAGCACTTGCGCGCGGGTGAGGCTAAGGGTACCGCGCGGGGTACGGGTGCAGGTTGGACTGCCGATGACCCACGGACCACGGTACCCATCAAGTACCCGCCCATCGTCAGTGCGTGGTGCGTCGTCGTCGTTGTCCCATCGTGGCACGCCATCGCGGCATTTGTCGCGTCGTCATCGTAGTCGCGGCTCAACGAGGGAGACTTTCGGCAAATACCGGTAAGACAGGGGATGCCAGAAAATGAGCTGCAGTCTGGGATCTTCCCAGAAAGGCCAAAATGAGACGCTCTCGGGGAAGCACCTTCCCACGACTTATGTGTGCGATATAAACCTTGTCAAGCAAGGTGATGATGCCGTTCTAGTGCTTAGCGGCCCCAACTCAAGCAGGTAATAGGTATGCTTGTACTCTGGGACTGAAAGAATGACGGTCTTCGGGAACAAACAAAAGCGTACTACATTAAAAAGCCTTATTCCCACAGCTTTCTCTTATCCCTCCCCTTCTCAGAAACTAGGCTCTTTTTTGTGACCCACGATGGCTCCCCGGTGGATGAAACCTTGAGACGATAATCTGTCAAAATTGGATGGGAGAGTTCGCCAGTGGCCGCAGTCCACTGGTTTTCACGCCAAACCCAAGCCTTGAATGAGTCTATTGTCTTGTCATGGTGCATGTAGACATCGCCGACTCGGGGAAGGACATGATAGTAGGCTGGTATTGCAAGGGGTGGGGCCAAAAGAGGCCCATCTCTGGTAGATTTAAACCAGCCAAGGTGTTCGGTTTGATTTCGTATCGCTTTGCGTTGGCGTAGCAGAGGTGATTGCGGGAAACGTAGAGGTGAGGACCTTGGAGACTGTAGGTTATCCGAGGGTGCTGGCACGACACTGACGGTGGTAGCAGGGGGAGCACGAGCATCGGTTTCCTTGTTATTGTGCATAGGAACATCAGACCTGGCCGGATGCGGATTGGTGACAGCAGGTGTGGTGCTGGCTGTAGCTAAGTTACTAGACGTAAGGTTGGAAGTGGCTTGGCAGCAAACACCAGCACGGGGGCTCCCAGAAACCACCGCAGTCTCTGGACTACCTGATGTAGAATTCGGAATGGCTGGATTAACTTGGGAGTGGGCAGACATCGGCACATCATGGCTGGTCGGATTCAGCGCAGTCTCAGGGCTACCTAACGTAGTGTTGAGACGGGCCGGACGGATTTGAGGGATTTCCAGCATTGGTATATCAAGTCCTACTGGACTTGGAGATGTGTTGACGGTGGAACTGGGGGTGGAACAAACAGGAGTTGCGATATTACTTTCGGTGGTAGTTGGGGCTCGTGATGAATTGGAAGTGCTGGATTTGGGTGGTGACGACTCGGAGTGCCGTGGTATTGATGGGCGGGAGCTGCCAGCAGCGCCACATATGTTTGGAGCCTGCACCCGGTCACTGTCTGATGAATGGGAAGTGCTGGATTTGGGTAGCGACGACTCGGAGTACCGTGGTATTGTTGGGCGGGAGCTGCCAGCAGCGCCACATATGTTCGGAGCCTGCACCCGCTGACTGTCGTGTTGGTCTGTTGAAATTTCAGAAGGAAGATTACGGTTCTTCGATGTCCAATTGCTAACTGGGTTCGAACCCGTGTGTTTAGAGATAGGAGGTTTGGGTAAATCCGGCCTGAAATTTTGATTTAAAACCATATGAAGGATAGACAGATACCATACTAACCTTTCGGTAGCGGACTCGCTGCGATCATCAATCAAACAAAGGGAAGGTATTGGCCTGTATCGCATAGCGTACGCCTTATAGCTAACGAGGGAAAACTTCAGTACGAATACTGACTAGTACATTTGCTTACTTTGTGGCACTTGGCCCACGAAGGTGCGGTTTCGACCGTTCGCGACGCATTGGAAATACTTCATGAAACAGTGGGCAGTCCTAGTAGGCATTTCAGACGATCATTCCTGCAGGACATTAAAAAAATTGCACGAACATCAGATTCCAGCTGGACGGCGGGACGAACTGATCCCTTCACTCTGATGAAAACAGGGCGGGTGGGCTCTACCATATCTTTACCAGAAAGATAAGAATACGACATATGATATAATTAAAGGGAGAGTGGGATTAGACTGACGCAAGGACAGAAGAGGGTTGGTGGGGAAGTAGCTCATTGGCGTTCCGGTATTTAAGTCCATGATGGAGACAAAGAATACAAAGAAGCTGGGGCACAATGCAATACCGCCTGGACGTTGTCAGGTGGCACTGTGGCCTCGTTTTACGTTTTACGTTTTACGTTTTGTAATCAAAGTAAATATTGTTTACGGATGTTGTATACAGAGGTACTAAGGCCGCATGCCCGATCATACCAATCGCACTGAACAGCTCGAATTGGCACTCGAGTTCCCCCTTCGTCGTTGTCATCTCGGCTTGTGTGGCTTAGTTGGTTGTGTTGCATCCAGGTCGTTTGGTCAGCAGCCCTGAGGCTACGCGACCGACTGACCTTAAGACACTCTCGGACAGTGAGTGCCTCTACGATGTCTCCGTTGATATCCTCTGTCCTCGTCCAGTCTGCACCGAAACCACTAAATTATGATCACGGTTGGATGTGAAAACTGTCTGAATCGTTTCGCGGCTCGCTTCGGTAGATACTGATAGTAGGTTTGGCTCGAGTCTCGAGCTGCATGCGGGTGCGTACGTTTGATCAGGATTCCAATGGGTAGCGGAGGACTCACACGTGTGTCGTGCAGTAGTAGACTTTTTGCATTGGGGACATGTACAAAACGTAACTAGAAAGTAGTTCAGGTATGCAAAAAGTGACGACAACGAAGGTACATAATGATGAGGACAGCGATGCCCTTACATGCAAACGCCGACGCAAACGCACGGAGCGTTTTGCGTGCATGTGTGGTGGCGAAGCTGCCCGATATGATCGGCCTCGTGGCTAATCGCTAAGCATCAAGAAAAAAGGGTAAAGCAACCATGACGTCATCGTAAAGACATGCGGCGGGTGTATCACATTTAAGTAACTTTGGCTACCTGACGTCTGCGATGCGCACGCGTTCCGAGATGCGCGGCCTTGTGCTTTGCTAAAGCCATCTACGTGGGCGATCTTGAGCACTACCGCAGTCACCTTGACCCAGGCCCTAGTCTCGTCTATCAACTTTTTGCACTCGCGCTCCGTGGCGGGATCGAGCTCGTCTGGCTGATCTAGAGTATTGGATGCATCCACGTTCTTCTGCGGTGGATCCTGGACCTGTTCGAGCTGTCGCCGGACAGCTTTGGAGGCATTTACGGAGGCGACGACGACCTGCTGCACAGTAATGGTACTGCTTGCCATGCTCGACAAGGGCGTTGGATCGGAGGGGGACAGGTTCGTGAAGATGTGGCCATGCTGCTGGCTATGCAAAGAAACGAATGTACTGTTGAAGTAAAACGTACGGGCGGTGTTGACGGAACAAAAAGAGTGTCGCGTCAACATTTTTGGACTTGTTGGGTGTGGAGGTGGTGTTGGTACTCGTAAGAGGCTGTCGTAGTCGCATAAGAGATGGAAGAAAAGACTTTCATAAATTACACACTGTCGAGGCAGAGGTCATTGAAGCAGGCGTCGTTGTCTGTGGATTCGATGGATCATGCAGTGCGTGTGTATGAACATGGGTACACTCACCAAAAGACGCATTGCGACATCACGACTGGATATTTGTGTCGCTGATCAGTGCTGCAGCCCTTGACGTCAGCATATATATGCTGTTCCACAACATCGCGAAACCGAGCAACCAGACAAGGTACGGAATGTAAAACACGATGATCAACTGATAAAGTCCGTCAAGAGTACGACCATAGCTTGATGCGGGTATTGCAGACCGCGAATGATACCTTGGATGTAGAGCTTAGGGTACTATGCAAAGGCTTGTAACTCGTGAAAGAAAGAAAAAAACGTCAGGACGACGCATCGTGCTCACCACTGAGAGCGACGGGCAAACCACGTGGTTTCTTGTGATCGGAAGATCCCGAGGTTCTGAGGGCAACACCAAAACGGATATTGAGGTGTGCTCTTCGCCAGTCCCTCCAGATCCCGTACTCTTACGTTCGTGCCCCGTTCAAGCGGCTTCGTGCTTGAAAGCTTTATGGGCCCACTGTACAGTGACCTCTCCAGGACTCGCCGCTTCAATGTACAAACGAGAAGTGTGTGTGGTCCGATCCGACCGCGACCTTTGCATACACACAAGCCTGCAACAACTCAACCGATACATGCAAAGCCTCTGGTAAGGACGCTGCCCATAACAAGGCCAAACTCAAACTCAGCGCTGCCGTGGCACCACAGCCGATGATGCCAACGACAGGCATGACAGTACCACCTTCGCAAGAGTGAAAAATCAAACGAACCCGCTCTGTGATACCCCGGCCGGGGAACCCACGGAGGCTGAACCGTCGATGGTAATGCAGGCTGGCTCCCAATCCGTACCCATACGCCCTCCATCTTCAACACGCAAGCTATGCCAAAATGGGAGAGCACACGGATTGATATCTACAACTACTCAAAAGCCAAAGGCGAGGGACCCACATACCCAAGGCCAATGGTAAAGGCGGCCTTCAGACCGTTGCACTGCGACTAGTTGGCATCTTCGATCAACTCGCGCGCTTTGGGTCAGATCTATTACCGTCAGCCCCGGATGACATCTCCAACAATGATTTCTTCGACTACACCTACGTTGGTAATGCCATCCAGGCACACTTCCTCGGACAATATTGTTCGCCCCCTCAGATCCCACCCTCATTGACTTCTCCCTTCGTTCATCCCTCCATAAGGCGCTCCCAGCGTCTCCGCCACATCGGCTTCCGACGTGTCTCCACACGATGGCCAGCGACCCTGTTAAGCTACATGAATCACTCTATCACGTTCAAGTTATCGACTCTTTCAGCGCGGCCTCTTACTACAGTCTCAATCGTATACCAAAACGTGAGCCGCTTGTCGCTTGTCGCTTGTCGTTGCTTGGTTAACCTCTACAGGTGCCGCGGGGTTCCAGGCTTTTGCCGTGTGCCACAGCTTTGACGTGATGTCGGTCCTCGGCAGATGCGGTACGCTAGCTCGAGCGCTACCGTCGGGCCGTTGTACTGGATCACCTGAGTACCTCACATTGTGTGCGGAGTCCTTGATGGTGTCTCTGGTTGCACCGACGATCTGAAAATATGTCGTTTGGAAGCCCAGGCAAAGGCGAATGCCACCTTGGTGTCGAACTCGCTGCCAAGGTACGATTCTTGATCCATTGTATTCCGTGGCGCTTTTTGCTGACAGGTCTTGGGGTTGCTCAGCCGAATCTGCTATTTCTCCTCAGCGAATCCATTTCCGGTCTCGAGTTGCAGTCTGTCCGGCCTATCACGACGTTCCTACCGGTACGTCTGTCTTGAGTGCGGTTGGTTTCCCTAGGTCGTTCGTTGAATGATTGTGAGATAGATAGTCTAGTGAGCGAATGGTTTCCCATCATTATCTGTTGCATAATGTGATAACCATCAAGGAATGTCAGCTGTGTGACATACCGCTGGGTTCCTCGTGGCCACACTTAGCGCTTGCCGTAAATGAGTACGAGTACTCAGCTGAATGGTAATTGGTGGCCACAGGTGCTTTGTCATATCATATGCCAGAAGATCGAGTTAATCTCGGCGTTGCAAGGGCACGAGGTAAGTTTAATCTAATGGAGATGTGACATCGGAAGGTGTCCGCTGACCTCAATAATATATGGTTTGGTGTCCCTTAGGCTTCAATGACCGTCCGAGGGGTTGACGGGCATCGCAAACGAAACAAAGAAGTCAGGGGTTTTGGCACATCTCTCTCTTTTACATGGTATCCGTCCTTCCAGTCGTACCACTCTCACCAGTCAAGGATGCCTCGATTAGAACCGCTCCATCCATATCCTCAGACTCGTCGACAGACAAAGGTGGTGAGTCACTGAAAGGCATTCCTACTAAATAACGTTTGTGACAACTCCTGGAACTGTTCCGTTTACAGGTCGCCTCCCTCGTGCCTCCGCGGGTGACTATCTCAACCTGGGGCATCTTTTCGAGACTCACTGACGTTGTTCAGATGGTCGTGTTCCTTAACTCCGAAAGTGATATAGCTAGGTTCCAACGCACCACACGATACAATGAAGGAGTGGCACACGCTCTCACCTCGCTCCATGTCTATTTGCGAGACAGACCGAACCAAGTTCGGCCACTGAATGACTGTCTTCGCATGGCTAAGAATCTCGAGGACATTACATTAATGCTCCCCCGCCTCAGCTCATATGGATGGCGTCGCCTGTTCCGTGACGTCCACTTGCCGAATCTGAGTATGGTCGCCAGTAACGCTCCTCACGATGTGGTGGCCATATTCGGCCAACGTCACCAAACCATCACCCACCTGAAGCTTGGAGCTTGCGCACCGCAGTGCGTCAACTGTCCGCTTAGAAACAACGTATTACCAAACTTGTCTTATTTGACTGGCCCGTATTCATGCGTCACATCCATCGCGGCAACACAACTTCTCAATTATATCCATGCCTGCTATGTATCGTCACCAGGTGACGGCCCCCATACGCTTTCACAGCTGACTACGCGCCTCCTGGGGACCATTCGTGCCTATAACCTCACTGAAATGGTACTCGAAATCGACCCGACCGACTTTGATATTGTGGACCGGGTCGTAATCAAGGTTCCAAGCATTACGAAACTATGGTTGCTGGAGGTTCTTCCCGTCGGTGTTGTAAGTACTAATCATACTTTCTCTCCGTTCTCAACGATTAAAATTCTGCTCATCGAAGCAGCGCGGGCGTGAGAGGCGTGCGTGGAGAGATGCAGCAGCATGGGGGAGGTCACTTGGCCACCTCAACCATCTATTGCAGTTTGCCTTGCGGACAAGACTTTCAGTTACGTCCGATAACAGGGACATCGAACAGGAAACAAAGTTGGTCGAAGAATGGGCAGAGTGGCATCCCACTCTTCATGATGTCATTATACGATCATTGACAAGCACACCAGACGAGCGTGCGGACTGGTGGGAACGTCGTGACGTGCTACATTCTCTTTGGTCGAAAGTACTTAGTGTTGACCGGCCAGATGACGATTTTTGGCCTTGATGACCTATGCTTCACTGACGTTCATTTCAAATACGCTAGTGAATGACTTTTTTTTCGAATTAAACATACGTTGTATTTTGACCGTATCTACTTACACCAGACTTTGTATTACCTTAGATTTCTGGCACTGGCTGATTGATGTCACCAGCGAATAAATGTCGAATGTTGTGCGGAAAGTTGGCAGATTGGTTGTTGCGGGCGCCAATCTATGTGGGAGATGGTAGTAAGATTACTAAGATATCCCTCGAGCGGACTACCGTTACTCCAGATCATAATGCTGTCATTCCACTCTCAATCAAGCATGTTAGACTCAGACAGACTCGACTCCCTCAAATAAAACAAAGTGTTGGTGTGACCGCGATGATCCAGTGTTCTCTGTTCTTACTGGAGGCGACGACTCCTTTCAAGCCATTTACGCGTGCGACTCAACAATGTCGAAAACAGACATTTCGCCCTCGAAGCCCTCCGCCAAATATACTAGGCATGCTCTGTTATCTGCTTGTCTTACATCAATGCCCCATGATCCATCTATATGCGTTCCACATTCTCATCGTGTCGGCTCCACCGTCGCGCTATCCAACGGGTTCTTGAAGCACGCCTGGCTTCAATCGATCTTTGGCCAGACTTCATTGCGGCATGGATTGGACACTGTTCCCTATCACGGGCTACTAACAAGGAGGCCGTGCGCCCGATTGTCGAATGTCACTCTCTTTTGACCATTGAGTCTAGTCTTGAAGCTCCTAACCCCCTGCAGGCTCTCTCCGATTGGCGATCACGAAGTCTCTGGCAAGGTATGTGCAGTGTCGTCGTCGTACTTGCGTTCAGATCGTGCCTTTTAAGTTCGCGGCGATAATTAAGGCTGATATTAATACGTCACGCCTCACTACCACCTGCTGTGCTGGCGCACAAACAGAGAACGGATAGCGTTTCCCTGTAACACGTTCCTTCCCCGATCTTCAAGGCCACTCTCCGAATTCCAGTCACTGTGGGTGTTTGGCGCCTGCATTTGTCAAATGTCGACTATGACCTAAGAAGGCTGCTGGCTCGCTAATGCCTCGATTTGTGCTAATGGCGTCAAACCGCAGTCTGTTGCTTTATGACCAATGTCTTTGGTTGCCGAATCGCCGCAGCGGAAGACTCTCGAGGAGTGGCACCAGCTGCCCAACTCGGTATTGTCATCCAACACGACTCGATTTTCCTTGGCAATTAACGGCTCCGCGAGTGCTCATATGACATTGCCGATGGGCCATGCGTTACTCGAGCCCCAGATTCGGTGCCATCCTTACTACCAGCCTGGAGCCTAGTCGGCCACCTCGCGTTTAGGTCTCCTAGTTCAAGTTACTGCAGTAGTCTTACTTCAAGTGTAGGCCCGTTCCTGTCCCATTTCATCGATGAACTTACTGCTTGGCGATGTGGATTTTCAGCACATATAAGTGTTGTATCAAGTGTCGAAAACTCGCGATTTATGACTGATATCATGAGTCTTTGTGCCACAGTTACATTTTGAGATCCTTTCGGCTAACAAGCGCACAAAGCTTTTGGTTGCTCTGCCGCAATTGGCTAAGCGAAAAGTCCCGGTTCGCTCTCCGGATCGGTTGACGTATTGATGCAACTTCCTAAGGTCGTGTTCAAATAGCAACAAATGTGCTTCGCTTGAACTGTTTACTTCGCTTGAAGCAGGATCACGTGAAGTTCCCCGGCGGGCACCGGTGACCGCCGTAGGATTACTAATGAGTCACACGCTGCTGGAGTGCCCCGTCATCAACAATGTCTGCTACAGGAAGTACTAGGTCCTCTCGCTCATCAGAACGGTCTCTGCGATCGCTCAGGGGACTCATTAATCCCATCGATGGAGGCAACAAAGGCAAGGCAAAGGCAAAGACTCAACCACCTCGAACAACATGGACCGCTGCGGAGATCGATGAACTTATCCGCCTCCTTCTATCAAACCACTCGGCAGCAGGGGATAACAACTTTAAGGCGGAGACGTTCAACAAGATTGCCAATGAACTCAATGAAAAATTCCCTTCACAGAAAGTGTTGAAGACAGGAAAATCGTGTCGATCAAAGTTTGCCAATGTATGTATCATATCGCATGCCAGTGAGATATGTACCTTCTTTGTAACTAACGTGGTTGGTTTTGAAGCTGAAAACCGAGTATCACATTGTCTCTGGCATCAAGTCAGCATCTGGGTTCCATTATGATGATAGCAACGGTGTTGCCGTTGATGAGAGAAGCAAAGATGCATGGAGCACTTATTGCAAGGTATGAGCACACTCGCCGTCCCTAGCAGGCCCACCCTACCGTGACATTTTTCCTGATTGTTTGGCAGGTTCATGTAGGCGCATCGAAGTACGAAAAAACTCCTTGGCAACATTGGAATGACGTATCCCTGCTCATGCCATCCGTTGCAAAGGGAACCCACGCATATTACCCAGCACGATCCAAAGTGAACCGTACTAGCCTGAAGAAGGGTGGCATGAACACCAAGCCTACTATCACGGTGACCTCAGGCTCTGCACCCACAGGACCGAACAACACACATTCACAGACATCACTTCCCACCCTTCGCACTGATGGCCAATCTGGCGATCCGGACTCGGATGTCCAGATGACCATCGAGGAACCTAATGACTCCGAGTCTGTGACTCACCAGAACCCTGCCACTTCAGTGGATCCGAATGCCTTGCCGCCTTCAGTGCCATCTTCCTGCTTCTCGAACACCCCTCCATCTACTAGCGTCTCAATGGCTTCTGGCTTGACAAGCATCAGCCGGATGAAGCGGAAGGTATCAAGCATCGTTGGTTCCAATGCTGGATCAGACAGTTCACAAAAGCGATCCCGCCCTCTTTCTGCTGCCGCACAAGCAAAGCTTGATGCTAATGTTGCCGTTCAGAAGATATCAAATTTCATTGATAATATTCCCCCCTCCGTCTACCAACCTATCACAATCAGTTCCCTGGGGCTTTCCCAGCTGCAGGCTGCCGGTGTTCAGGCTCAGGCTGGACCAAGTTTGAGTGACGATCATGATGCCTTCATTGATGCCGTTGCCGATGCCCTTGTGGAATTCAACCTGGAACCGAGAGACAACAATATGCTTGCTTCCTACATGAGTGAGGCAGCCAACCGGCAGAGTGTCAGGTTTTTCCTCAAGTTCAATCGAGCCTCACGCGAAGAATGGATCAAGAATGCGCTTGATATAATCAAATCCAGGAATAATGATGAAGCGGAGAAAGGCACGGACTAACGCCGGCCGGCGGTGGCACTTGATGTGTAGTGTAGTATACGGTACGTTCCTCCTTGCATTCACATCTACATCGCTAACAATGACAGATTCAAGATAGGACATTTAACACACGTTTCTAGAGTCAAGTACATTCATGTATGCGCTTCACTGAAGTCCTCTTTCCCTCAATTCACGGCGATAGTCCTCCCACATGGCCTCTGCAATCTGATCTCGTCGTCCATCTGCTCTGTGCCGTTCTGCCGCATCAACCGGGCCATCTGCAAGGTTTCCGTATCCAGACGTGTCACCATCATCATCCTCTTGGATGTGTTCCAAGCGGAGTGCCTGGAATTCTGGTGTGAAAAATGTTTCTGGGTCGAGGCATTGAATGAAGTTATGAATAGCACACAGTGCCGCCGGTATGCGTGCCTGGACTTCCATCTTGTACTCCGGAGCAAGGAGGAGTATCCTCCACTGACGTTTGATGATCCCAAATATCCGTTCAACAGCATTGCGCAGGCTTGCATGACGAAGATTGAATAGTTCCTTCTTATCGCGCGGACTGGACTCAGAACAAATTATGAGTCGTCTTTCAATTCTCTTCATGATGTCAATTCACTGCCTACCGTAGGTTCGCTTGGCGCCACTCCTTCAAGTGATATCGCACTCCTCGATATGGAACAAGAAGCACGTCCGATCCACCAAACCCTGCATCTGCAAGGAAGTATTTCCCCCCGGGCATAGCCAAGTCATTGCTACGGGCATCATGCCACATTGCTGCATCCGCAGTTGCACCATCCCATCCAGTCATTGCATAGATGAATAAGAGGTCGAAGCTGCATGCAAAGAGGCAGTTTTGTGAGAGGTAACCCTTCCGGTTCCGCATATTGGCATGTTCCTCAATAGGCACAAATGCACGAATATGGGTTCCGTCCACAGCCCCGATGCAGTCTGAAAAAAAATGGAAGCGGGGGTCATTGGTAATCTTCACTGATATAGGTGTGTCCGCAGTTGGCATTCGAACACTCGATGTGTAGAACGGATCTGATGAAAAAAATTCCAGCATGAGCTTGAAGTACCTGTGGGTGTTGCCACACTTCAGCATGATCTTTTGAAAGTTAGACAAACACTAGAAGTTGTGACGTACTTTGTGATTGTAGCCGGTGAGTGTTGAAATCGTTCTCCTACATGCCGTGAACTCAGGCCTGTTACGCATGAATGCAAAAAGATTCCAAGCTGTTCCTCCACTGAAATACCACGGCGTGACCTCTGGATTCCATTCTCGGCAAGAACCTGGACAAGCGCATTGAAGACATCATGACCGACCCCAAGTGATATCTTCATTCGATCGGAGTCACGATGACTGCTCAGAAGTTCGAGCATCCAACCCTCGCCAGTCAGAATTGACGTATGGTGGGGTATTCTCTCGGATTGCGGTGATAGGAATAGAATTCGGTAATAGTATGTGACCTGGGCAATCAGGATCGTGAGGAGGACAAATAGACGTCGTCGACGCTCCAGTTCAGCATGAAGAACGAGCTGGGCTGCAGGATCCATGGCGGACCAGGACTATGGAAGACTCAGGGAGAGGACTCCTCACTTTTGCACAGTAGTATATATACTTTGCAGAATCACAGTACGGTGCTCCGCCCCCCCACAGGCCGCCGGCGGGAGACCGACGGCCAGTCACCTGGATTTGGCTATTTATGTTATTCCACCGCCAGGGGGCCGACAGCCGGTCACGTTTAGCGAAGTATGATTCTGTTTTGCCGAAGTAGTTACTTGCTATTTTCCTATTTAAACACGACCTAACTTAGGGCCAGGCTTCTCAGGCCTCAGACCGGAAAGCGCGAAGCGCTTCGCGCTTTCCGCCATCCTCTCCCTTAACCTAGCACCTAACGTACCCTTCTCTTAGTCGATTTCTTCTTTGTATTGTATGTACCTACTTTACACGTAATTCAACCCGATCTTCTCCCTTTAAGAGTTCAGCGCACCCAGCCACTAGTAATCCGAAGAATAGGCTCGCCGCGTGTCGCTTGCCATTAATGGGCATAGTCTATAGGTTACACGAACAACAAGCCTTATAATATTCCTCTATTCATTTTTTTCCCACTCCTCACAGTTACATTCCAACATTTTTTCTCTTCGCGTCAGCACCTCAAACCGTGTATTGAAGGAGGGCAACAACGACTGCCGCCAACCGGTAGATACCGCTGGTATACCCTGTACTTCATGACCCGGGACGGCGAGACCTTGACTTCGAAAACCTACTTGTGTCACATGTACGTTCTCAATCTCCATCATGCCGCATCATGCCATCATGGGGTGCTCTCATTGTCACCAATCCAACATTGAGTCTGCGACAGGTACAATTACGGGTACATAAATTTACTTATGGTAGTCGACTTCGCTCAAGGACCCGAGCCGGTATTACTATGCTTTCCTGCTCTTCGGAATCCGGATCTGCCTTTTTCGCTCCATATATTCGCCTCCATCCTCCCTTGGACTACGGGTGGTGCTTTTGTCATCGTCGGCTCCCTCATGGTCCGCGATGATACGGTTGTGGGTCCATTCCTAGTCCGTGACATCAACTGGGACTATATCGATGACGCTCTCCCAGGCTTCCTGACGATCTATGATATCCCGCTACCCGGCGCCCTGATCACGAACTCGATTCTCCAAAACATACCAGACTACCACGGCGAACAAGATTGCCTCCTTCCTCACCTCCTCGCTCTCAGCTAGCCAACAACCGTTGCGCTGGGTCACCTACCTCAACGTGCGTGCGAACTGCTTCATGATGTCTCTGGCCATACGTCGCTCTTACCCTTGAACACGATGGTCACTCAGTGCATACACAGCGGCAATTGGTATTGGTTGATTCAGCGGTTGTCTAATTCAGCTATTATCATTCACAGCGATGTTGCCATCACCCCTGCCACCACCACCATTCGAGATCTGTGACCCAAGGGTTGACGGCATCTGTGGTCAGGGAGGGCAGTTCCAAGTTTGACACCCGGTACCACCATACTTGAATATATGTTTTTGTCGACAGGTCTTTGGAGCATCATTTGCACGATGACCCCGAACCTGTGCTATAACACATACAGAGGCAAGTTTTCAATGCCTTCCAGTTCCATGCAAGATACAAATGATGAGGTTCATCAAACAGGATTCGGTGTTGCAAACGAGAAGCACGGAAGAATATAGAAAACGACCCATTGAATGATTTCCTACACTACTCGCGACCACAGGTGCGTCGATCATCAACGCTTGCTTTACCTAGACTTGCAGTGCAGTCTCTCAACCTCTACTCGTTCACGCGTCGTGAGCGCCCTGCACCCATAATCCGTCCGGGTGGTGTAACGACACGGCAAACGTGATCGACTAAGCTGTCCAGTGGAACTTCCTACCGTCAATCGGAGCCTCCGACGGTGTGCCCATACAAATTCACACGAGAACAGAGTAACAGAGTAAGTTCGCCACCACTGGACGTGTTCGTACTGATATCTACTCTGGCTAAGTTCAATGCACGTGATGTCAGTACCACGTACTTAACTTTCACGGAGTGTTAACTCCCCTTTATCATAGGATCGACGGAAGTTCGGTGCCACCTACTTCTTGATTTTCTCCAATCTACCTTTTGCACACGATGCGACTGTGGCTTCTTATGGTGTACTTTTCCACCTTACGCTTCTTACTCATTGGCTATGCTTTGTGGTCGCTTGCCACTTTGACACACCATCATGCGCTAGCTGCCATCAACCTGGCATGCAAGTTCGGTTTCCTTGGTGAAACCTTTGTTTGTAGGTTTGCAGGTTCAACGGCCTCCCCATATCGCTATGCAGACGCCATCCAAACCGAGTTCTCGGGGCTTGAGAGGCTCGCATCAGGCGCCACTCAAATCACACCGCTTGTACAAAGCCTCACTGAGGCGCGGCTCTCTGTCGATGATCTCGTCGTTGTCGTGAGGCTCAGCACATTTTCGTTTCGCGCTTCACTCGTAGAGGAACTTCTTGTTGTCTCGTCTGAAACAAGGGAAGCATCGCGTAACCTTCAAAAATTATTCGCTGAAATTCAGGCCGCCGTTGACATGTATGTATTCCCTCTCGTACCCAAGTAATCTTTCTCAATCGAGCTGTCAACAGAATGCTTATGGTTAACGAACACTTACTGGGACTCCTCCGGACAAGGATTTCCCCCTCTTCTAGTCTTTCCGCATACTGCTACATCATTGGCGACACCCTGCACTCGGACCATTGCTCATCCTCGTCCCTCCGTGTCACCGAGGCTTATGATCGGGCTCTCTATCAGTTCCAACAAGTTTTATCATCCCTTTTGATCAGAGTCACACAAGTTCAAGGGAGCCTTGACAGCATCGAAGCCAGGTTAGGTGTGGTCTGCGATTTGGTGATTTTGGAGACTGGCGTTATCATGTCCGACAAATCGGACATCTTAAACCACATTCTTGCACTTCTCAAGTTGCCGAGCCAGCGAGCCATCAAACTAAATGCTCAACTTCAGTCGCTTAGAGAAGTTGCTCATCATCGCACACTTGCCACCCGCTACGTCGCTGGAACAATGGAGGGCCTGCAGGAACTGGGTGAGTCGATGGAGGTATTAAGATCGGTGACGTTGGGTGCTATGTTGGTGGATGGCGTTCCAATGGAAGTCATCATTGCCGCCCTCTCGAAAGGCATTGAGCGGGTCCATCAGGCAGGCAGATTCATGCAGTCTCCTCCAGCTGGGAACCGATTACTTACTTTACCCGAAGCTTAATCCTTCCCTCCATGCTCTTATGCTCCCACACCGTATGTTATAATGTTACGGCGCTCGTAAAATGTATTTGTCATATAAATCGGAATTCAAAAGTAGGAGATGAGAGGCGTTAAAGTAATGTTTCTTTATTAGCGTTTGACGCTGTCCCTGTCAAGCTTGGTCCAAGGTGAGAACGAGTTGACAACAAAAACTTCAATGGTTCGGTGTGAACGTTCGACCACAACTTCAATACGCGCCCTTCACCCGGATATCAAGTTCGACACGGCATTCGTGTCGCTACTCTACAAGAGCCGGAGCCGTTGTTGTTCCCTACCAAACGTCACGCGACAAGTTGGAGCAGCGTTGTTCACCGCTCCAGTCCAGACCCCACTGGCATCGGATATATCACGATTAATAACACAGTATCATGATAGTGATTATGATACGTGCTTACGAGTAACGATGTCCATACACATCCACTTGCCCTGACATGCTCCATCCTCGTTTCGTTTTCGTTTTCATTCTTCGGTACAATATCATAAGGACTAGCTGTTCTTCGTGCCCCCCTTATTCGCTTTTCAGTACCACGACATACACTGGCCGTATTTTACTAACTCTTCCCCTCGTTCACTCAATCGCACAGTTTTTGCCTCCAGGTTGATCGCACACGTTTGGGAGCATCTTCTGCTGTCTCTGTCCCGGTGCAAACCCTATCTCGCCCAACTTGCTTGACAAACGTCGTGTCCGAGCTCAGATCAAACTGCTTCTCGTCCTGACGGGTAGATATCCTTGTTCTCAAGGTGTACGTTGGTTCACGGTAGGCATATGTGTTTTATTTCAGTCCAAGCCTAGATTATATTCTGACGTGTGTTTCTGCTATTTAGCTACTACGACCGTGACGGCCCATGGCTTGGTGACTACCCTTGCATACTGGCTTTAGATTTTGACATTCAAGATGAACTGGTTGCCCAAGTACGAGAGATGACCAAGGTTCGTACAGTATCGTCTGAATGCTATGAGGGCCCGAGTGCACAAACATTCCGCGCGCACCTTTCGTAGAGCGCGCATTTTTTTGGGAAGTGGGCGCGCATCTTTTGGAGGCGGGCACGCAATTTTCGGGATGGGCACTGGGTGCGCAAAATGAATAAAACAACTTGAACATTGAAGCTGTCTGAATAATACTCGAATATATGTACGGGGGAGGGTAACCTGGGCTGTTGGATTCATTGTAGTCTACTGTGTCCGTCGGTCATCCCACTCCAAGTCACGGATTAGGACCGTGATAGACTCGGTCTCGGGATCGTGACAGTACTTGCACGGACGAGCAAGGGGATGGGATGGGATGGGATGGGATGGGATGGGTGTGGTAACAGCACGGGTCGCTGGGTACAGGTACGGGTCACGATTGTGACCCGCAATGGTACCCGTACCCGCCGTGCAAAACCCGCAGACCCTCACTCACGCTCGTGTGCAAACACACACGCAAACGCACAGTGTGTTTGCGTTTGCATTTGCATACGAGCGTAGCTCATCCGAGTCCGTCATCCTCCCGTGGGCATGGAGTCGTCATCACGTCGCCGTGCCGCGTAACGCGTTGGTCGTCGACGTTGCATTGCGTCCTTCGTGTCGACGTCGCCCCATGTTCGTCGCATCGTCGCCCTCCTCGTCCGTCTTCGTCGTCGCGTGGTCGTCGTCAAGTCGAGCGTGTCGTCACCCCGTCGTCATGTTCCGCTGACGGCGTGGACGAGGTCTGGCGGGGTGGGGTGGGTGAGAGAGAGAAAGAGAGGGAGCGGGAGAAACGCACCGTTCGAGTTGAACGCCTAGTCGTTCGTCTCCGTCGTCGAGTGGAGCATGTCGTCACAGACAAGGTTTGGTGGGGTGGGGATGGGTAAGAGAGAGAAAGAGGGAGAGGGGGAGAGGGGTGCACCGTACCACATCGTCGTCACGTCGTTCGACATGGACGTGTTGTTGCGTGGCGTCTTCACCACGGGTCTGGCGTGGGATGGCGAGGGAGAGGGAGAGGAAGAGGGAGAAGGAGAGGCGGGCACCGTGCCACGTATCAGCCTTCTCGTCCCGTCCCCCCGTCTCTTTCGTTGTCACGCACCGTCTGTTGTGTCTCGTCATCTTCGTCGTACCTGTCGTCCCTGTCCCCATCTCATTGTTGTTATCTTGAATCGTCGTTGTCCCCATCGTCGAGTCCGAGTCTGAGAGGTTAGGTGCGAGGACCGTGAGAAAGTTTGTTCGTCGTCTGGCTCTCCCTCTTTCTCACGGTGCCCGCCTCTCCTCTCCTCTCCCACTCTCCTTCACCCACCCCACGCCAGACCCGTCGTCACTGAGGACGCCAACAACGTCAACGACACGACATCCACGTCGAACGACGTGGTACGGTGCCTCCCTCTTTCTCTCCCTCACCCACCCCACCCTGCCAGACCTTGTCTGTGACGACATGCTCCACTCGACAACGGAGACGAACGACGAGGGCGACGACAACGGAACGCGTGCGTTCAACTCGAACGGTGCCCGTTTCTCCCCCTATCTCTCTCTCACCCATCTCACCCACTCCACCCTGCCAGACCTCGTCCGCGACGACAGGCTCGACTCGAGGACGACAACTTGAACGCGACGATGGAACGTGTCGATACGACACGTTCAACTCGAACGGTGCGTTTCTCCCGCTCCCCCTCTTTCTCTCTCTCACCCACCCCACCCCGCCAGACCTCGTCCACGCCGTCAGCGGAACATGACGACGGGGTGACGACACGCTCGACTTGACGACGCGACGACGGAGACGGACGAAGAGGACGACGATGCGATAACACGAGGCGACGTCGACAGACAACGACAAAACGACCGCGACGCAACGTCGACGCGAAGGATGCAATACGACGTCGACGACGAACGCGTTACGCGGCACGGCGACATGATCACGACTCCATGCTCACGGGAGGATGACGGACTCGGATGAGCTACGCTCGTATGCAAATGCAAATGCAAACGCACTGTGCGTTTGCGTGTGTGTTTGCACACGAGCGTGAGTGAGGGTCTGCGGGTATTGCACGACGGCGTGACCCGTACCCGTACCCAGCGCATACTGCACCCCGGACCCGTGCTGTTACCACACCCTTCCCATCCCCTTGCTCGCCGTCCGTGTTGTCACGATCCCCAGACCGAGTCTAACATGGTCCTGATCTAGTGATCCGTGACTTGGAGTGGGATGACCGACGGACACAGTACTAGACTACAATGAGTCCAACAGCTCAGGTTACCCTCCCCCGTACATATACGAGTATTATTCAGACAGCTTCAATGTTCAAGTTGTTTTATTCATTTTGCGCACCCAGTGCCCATCCCGAAAATTGCGTGCCCGCCTCCAAAAGATGCGCGCCCACTTCCCAAAAAAATGCGCGCCCGGCCCAAAAAGGTGCGCGCTCTACGAAAAGGTGCGCGCGGAATATTTGTGCATACGGGCCCTCATAGAATGCAACTTGAATGTCCAGAAACTGACATATGATACCATAAGTTCGTGACACGTACTTGCGTTCAAATCATGCCTTTCGCGGGAACCGATTAAGGGTGGTCTAGATACGTCACGCCTTTCCGTGCTGGCGCTCAAACAGGAGACGGATAGCGTTTCCTATCATCTTCTCGACACGCGCTCCTCCCCTGATTTTGCTGCTCTCCACTTTCCAGTCGATACCAATCGCACTGAACAGCTCAAACGCGCACTCGAATCCCCCCTTCGTCGCTACCATCCCATTGCCGCAACTTGCGTGACGTAGTAGTCAGCCGTGTTATATCCAGGTCATTTGGTCAGCAAAAATCTGGCTACACATCTGTCCGACCTTCAAAAACACTTTCAGACCATCCCACTATCTCTCGTTCCCGTCCTACAGACACCTTGTCCAGCCAGCACTAAAATTGTTGAGTGTACATGTTGTCTCTGAATCGTTTTACGACTGACTTCGCTGGATACTGTAGGGGAAATAGCGGATCTGGCTCGAGCCTCGAGGCGATCTTGGAGATTATCAGTAGCATGCCACTGCCAGTGGGTGCGTACGCTTGATTATGATTTGGGCGTTCGCTTCGAGTCCCGCAGGCGCCACGCCACGCCACACCCACTATTGGAACGTGCTGAAAAGTCTTTGCGGCGACGGTGTCATGGTTGCTTTATGAGCAATTGATAATCGTCTCTCGCTTACCGCCTACCTTTCTCATCCGTTTTAGCCTGGATACCGGATTTGAACCAGACAACCTCAACCTGAAATGTTTGACGGTTAGCCACAAGGCCGAGCGATCAGTGCGTGGCTACTAACAAAGGGCCTTTGAGTCAAACTTCCATGTGCCACGCGAATCTATTTTCCTATAAGTCGTGTGCGACGCGTCCGTTGGTGGTTCCATTCCCTTCATTTTTTGCCTCCACCAAACCATGGATGGTTGTCACTCAGATACCACTATGCAGTTTCCCCACCATACGCGCCATCATGCTCAGGCGAAGCTCGCTCTTCAAAGGCAACGCCGTGCTTTAGGAAGAAATGGTCCCTACTTGCCGGAAAAGGCTTGGCGAGATAGTCTTAAAGCCATACAGAAGGGTAAGGTCTCATTGTCAGATCATTTTTATCCATCTCAAAATCCCTTCGAAGGTCGTATCGCGGAATTGGAGTACAAAATTCAATTAGAGCCCCGAGGTCACGATGACTCTCTCATTCATAAGGACGAGAGCATGGTGGATGTCGGACAGGGGGTGAGTGGCAAAGGCACTATGTTTGGAGTACTGACTTACAAGACATGTAGTTTCCAGTTCCGCACGAAGATGATTTCCACCATGTAGGCGTCGATATGTCCTGCGATCACGATTATTGCATCGTAGAACCAGAACCTGATAGCTCTGCGGACGAATTGGCACCTGATGAGGACTATGTACTGCTTGAGGACATCTGAAGGCTGGAATGATAAGCGGAAGTAATTGGATGGCAGATTCGGATTGGTCTATGTATCTATGTCGTGTACCATATTTTGTGATCGAAAATGACTCACCCGCCCTGTGATCCTCACAGACTCGGGATATCTCCATCGAATTCCACTCTGTCGACGAATCACTACGCCACACAGTCACCTGTTTCACTGGAGGTTGCAGCCACTGTCGAATTGAAAGGACCACCAAAGTCATAGATGATAACCTGAGATCCGTCGCCCTTCTTGCTAAGACGGTGATGGTACGGAGGACAAGACTATCAATTGTACCGGCATCCTCGGCAGACTTAGTCGTTGCCTGACGCTGGGCAGTGTCATTCGTGAGTGATGTATTTATCAGTATTGTGATCTATCTAGGGGTAATCATTGCCAAATTCGAATATTATCTCCTTTACATAAGCACACTGAGGGTTACGTCGGCACTCTTTTTATAGGTGACTGCCCCACTAGCCTGCCATGAATCACTATCTTGTTGTCTATGAGCTCACACCTCTGGTTGTAGAAAACACTTCCCGAATGATCTCACCGATCAGTCACTCCAGGCGGTCATGATTTAGAGGGACGCTCCAGTAGAATGAAGAGTCCAAAGTGCGCTCTCTTATGTGATCGACGGAACAACTAGTAAACACCGTCACCACAGGTCCCCATCAGGGCCGATGATCATCAAGACGTACTCGGGCGTGAATGGTGGTGACTCTACCAAGAAAAAAAGGTAATGCACCTGCATTTCCGAACACACTACTCCTTTGACGCGTACTTTCTCCAGTCAAATATTCTCGTTCACAGGGGCGGCAGAGCCTATATCACTTTGATCTGTGGATACTAATCGCCGGACTTGGAGGATTAACGTTCGCCACGTCGTTCCACGCACGGGGCACCCTTCGCTGGACAGCCCTCGAGAGAAACATCACACGGGGCTGGAGTCCGCGTCCGCACTAGGTAGGTGTGCAGCACCTTTCTGCTCGTTCCGACATCCCGCTCGCTTTGGACGCGTTCCTCGAACCCATCCCCCAAACCCGAGACTGGAGCTACGGAGCATTCGTTTCGTTTGGCATCCGTACAGCTCGCCGCGAACTTTGATGACACGTAGACGGTACCATGATTCGCATGGTGAGTGAACTCTCGTCTGATCACAGTTCACAGTGATGTTTAAAGGGTTTTCAAGGCACCTGGTGCACAAACGCCCCGACCAAACCGACAATAAGCTCTCCCTCCACTTTGAACCACTGACACGGCCCACTTCCATCTTCGACATTTGACATCAACCAGCCGAGTCGTGGAAATGATGTTCTCTCGCATTCCACGTTCTTCCTCGCTGGCAGCTCGTCGCAGATCCGTGTTCTCTTGAGCCTGCCCCGTGGTCCTGCGCTCCCTATCTTGGTCGGCCCTCCAAGCCCGAATGCATCCGACGTGCTATTTCGCTCTGTCTTGTGCCCCTTATACTCACGCCACGGCTGGTCCATTTCAAGCGCAGGTTCATTGTCTGAAGGTATGCTCGTCGGGGCTCGCCTTCCGGGTCGTGAACACAGTGCGCTCGATGCACGGAGTCGCATCTCGCCCTTCATACGTTGCATCGTTTCCGTGCTTGGTCTGGCCTCCAAGTCCGAATTTCGGACGTGTCATTCGTTCCCGTCTCGCCGCGCCCGCTTCACGCCGTGCACGCCATGATCTCATTTCGAGCGAGTGCAGGTACACAAGCACTATGTCCGATTCAAAGGCACATTTGTCGCAGCTTTACCACCTCTCTCTCAGCACTCCCTCTCGCGATCATGCTCCCGAGCTCCCTCACCGCTCTTTCGGGTCTCGTGAACCTGCCGCAACGCGTTTGGAGTCACGTCACGTCATTGCCATAACAGGAAGCCTAATCAGCATGCGCGACGAGACCCGGGGTTCGCCGCAAGGGATTCTTTTGTGTTTCCCACACGCGATGGCTGCATACGTAGAATATGCGTCACTCCCCAAACAACACACTGGCAGCGTCACCGCACTCGCCTTCAGTTCCTGTGGAACGTACCTTGCATCATGCTCAGATGATCATTCAGTATGCATCTGGAGCGTGTCAAAGGCGCAGTTGATGTATCGAGTGGACTTTGCTCATCCTGTTATGGTCCTCCAGTGGCACCCAACTACAAAGGCTACGTTGCTAGCCGGCTGTGAAGACGACGCGCTATATTGGATGGAAAAGTTTACAAGGGTGGGTCGTCCAACTAGTTACTCGATCATACTTTGATCGCTTGTTTCCCTCAGGCTGGCCCCACCGTTTCAGAGATTCGACTAGGTGTTCGTGGATCGATATTTTGTTTAGACATAGACCCTGTTTCAAATTCGGTAGCTGTTGGGATTGGTCCTGAGGTCCATGTTACACGGGGTGCCCTTCAGCGTGTGTTTCACCAAGTATAGTCACAGTAACGTTGACTGATCCAAAGTTGCAGGGACACACACGACAATGGCGAGACTCCCAGAGCCACCCTTGGAACATGTAAGGGAGAGCGGAAATGAGGATGAACGTATCAGACCTCGTTCTGTCCACTTTTATGATCATGGAAACAAGCTGATCGTATCATACCTTAATCATGGCATTGTGTAAGTGTCGCACTATTCGGTCCATCCGCCAAAGTATTCTAATAAGCTACTCTTGAAGGGGATGGAATCTCGCGGAGAGAACTCCGGCATGGCACATCAAAAGCCCAAACTTGCCAGCACAAATGTCCGTCATTTCAGTCTTTTCGGTACCCCTTGTTGAAGAAATTGAGTAGTGGGAGCTCTGCCATATACCGAAGGCATAATACGCTAGTCGTTAATATCATACACGAGGGTCCTCGTCTCTTCAAAATTGGGAGAACAAAGCCTGTGCGAAAATGGACCTACAACACTCCCAACCAAAACCCACACATACTCCCAGTTTGTTTCCTCCATCGAGGTCAAGCCATTGCCAGTGGAACAAGCACTGGAAATCTCTGTGTCTGGCAAGCATGCTCGGATAATCTTTATCAAGTACTTCCCCATGGCGGTGAGAGAGATCTTGTTTCTAGTGTTTCACCATTGACACTGTCTGATGTACCAAAATATATAGCTGATGTGATCCAAGCTATTGCAGTAAGTAATCTTTGCTCCGTTGAGACCAAAGTTCACATCGCTGATTGACTATAGACTCATCATGACCAAGCCCACTCCCACAGCTATATTGCCACTGCACCGGCTCGGAAGGGTTCCCAGACGTATGTTAAGATCTGGAGGGCCAACATAAGTCTGCATCATGGTCTCGTTGTCACATGTTCATTCAAGTTTACATAATTCCACAGAACTACACCCTGACGAGCTCGACATCTGGTGGGGCGGGATCATAGTATGTCTGTGTACAAACATCATGAATTATGGACTGACTTTTTTAGGTGTCCCGGTTTTCTATGGACTGGAGCGACTACGGCAGGGTGACCTTGCTGCTCGCTCATGCCATTATCAGCGTGTTGTTCTTGTTCGCCTTTCTGAATATGCTTTGGTACCTTTGGTACCATATCCCATGGAAATTGATTCTTGACGGATTCCTCACATCAGTACGTTGACGCATTACTTTGTATCCACCTCTGACCTCCCTTTCAGTTTGAATGGGCTATTGTAAAGCTCGCCGATATCTTGGGGATGTTTTGGGCTACGTGCCTCGATGTCAAATCTTGGTTGACTGGTGTTTGGCAGGCGATGCTGGAGGCATTGCGACTGAAGGTGTTGGAGTTCCTTCATGGTCCAGGTCCTCAAGATATATATTATCACCGTCTTCCCACTGACTTCTAATCTACATAATTACTTCAGTTATTCAATACAATCATTGCCGGTCGAGCAGAAAATGGGTCGAGAAAACGACGCGGACCACACTAGCGGAGTGTGGGGAAACGAGCAGGAACGTGAAGCCTAAACGAACAGTAAATTAAACTAAGTGAGCGGGAGCAGCTCCGAGTATACCACTGCAGTGTCGCGCTCCGCAACGGAATGTAGCAGCACGGATTTTCCCTTTGATTTTTGTCCTATATTGGCGAACCTGAGACGTCCAACAACGGTGCCAATTCAGTGACGGCCTCAAAGGGCGTCACTATCCTACCTCCCCATAATTTGACCCGGCGGGTACTTACGCATGATATGATCAAAAGGTTTGAGCTAACGCAATGTTTCGTTCGCACTAACCGTAGTATACAGCTGCTCCGCAAGGGAGATTTGTGGTACCTAAGTGTGCATTCCGAATCTCCATATGCGCGCGAAAGAAGATGTCGGGACGGAGAGAGTCCGTTGAGTCAGTGACATCTGATGACCCCAGTGGTGTGTCACATCCAAATCATTTGGGCAGTAGCCCTTGGGCTACGTGACCGTCACACTGCCTCTCGTTCCTCTGTCCTCGTCCAGCTGGTACCGAAACCGTTGAGTTTTGGATCGTCTCGCGACACTTCGCTGCTGTAGAGGCAATAGTAGGTCTGGCTCGAGCCTCGAGGAGACCCTTCGTGAGCCTTAGCATCTATGTGCGTACGTCGTTCGTGTTCGCTATGACGTAGGCGCCACACCACAGTCCGGTATCGAATCGTGCTGAAAAGTCTTTGCGGCGGTGTCATGGGGCAATTGACACGTTTGACGGTTAGTACTTTAGTCACGAGACCATCCGAGTGTGACGCGTGACATGTCGATGTGTCTTCAAGGTTACGTGATACGTTTTCGCACTCGTCCACGCAGCCATGGATTGTTCACAACAGTCGCACCAAAACTCGTACACATAAGCAGTATTCCTACCGAAGGAAATATCGTGCTTTGATGAGGGACGGTCCTCATAGAACTTTCGCTGCTGCAACGTCAAACAAGTACGGACAAAAGTCAGATCTTCTTAGTATGTGTTTGATGATAAGTTCCGGTTGAGCGTAATTTTTTCCAACGATGCTTCTTGGCAGCGGTTCAAGAACAAGTTCAGAGCTACCGACACCACCATACACCGAACATCAGGCAGATGCGCCTTCGCCGGCACCATTCGTTTCGCTTCGCAAGTTCTCAACATTATGTCTGGGTCTTACCACGCGGTGGGGATGTGTAACATCGGCAGTAATGTAAGTCTTGTGGTCAAAGTATTAAAGTACGATCGATTCGAATTGTCGCTGCAGTCGCTGAATCCATCACAAGAATGGGTGCGCACCCTTCTGTAACGCAGTGGAGGAACAGACGATTTTATAATCAGAGGCGCGTCGTATATCCCTGTGCTGGAGTGTCAAGTTGAAACCTGACTATCTCTTTAGGCCATGTTCGAGCAAGAAGTCGAGACCATTCCGGCGGACACGGTTCGAGAACTACATCCTGATGAACTCGATATCTGGTGGGGCGGGATCATAGTATCTCTGTGTACAAACATCATCAATTATGGACTGACTTTCTTAGGTGTCCCGGTTTTCTATGGACTGGAGTGACTACGACAGGGTGACCTTGCTGCTCGCTCATGCCATTATCAGCGTGTTGTGCTTGCTTGCCTTTCTGAACATGCTTTGGTACCTTTGGTACCACATCCCATGGACATGGATTTTTGACATATTCCTTGCATCGGTATGTTGACATTACCCACGTCTGATTCCCTTTCAACTTCCATGGGTTATGGTAAAGCTCGCCGATATCTTGGGGATGTTTTGGGCTACGTGCCTCGATGTCAAATCTTGGTTGACTGGTGTTTGGCAGGCGATGCTGAAGGCATTGCGACTGAAGGTGTTAGAATTCCTTCATGGTCCAGGTCCTCAGGGTATATATTATCACCGTCTTCCCACTGACTTCTAATCTACATAATTATACTCAGTTATCCTATACAATCATTGCCGGTCGAGCCGAAAATGGGTCGAGAAAAGGACAGTCCGGAGCGCGAGAACGCGGACCAAGACTACCGGAGTGTGGGGAAACGAGCAGGAACGTGAAGCCTAAACGAACAGTAAACAAAGTGTAAACTAAAGATTTGAAGCTGAAAGGCTAAACGAAGCATTCTGACAATGTCAGGATGCTCCTTCTCCCGTCGAGCCTGCGGCGTCCAGTGTTGGGGAGCGCGGGAAAACGGAGCGGAATAGCGGTGATACGGAAAGACGATCGGAAAAAGCCGCTCCGAACATGCGAGCGGGAGCAGTGTCGCGCTCCGCAACGGAATGCCGTAACACCGATTTTTCCTTTGATTTTCGTCCTATATTGGCGAACCTGAGACATCCTACAACGTTGGTCACGGTAGGAATTCTATTCCGACATGCCATGTTTCACTGGGCTCTGCGATTTAGGTAGTACCAATGGCATCATTGACCACCCTTGCATTCTGGCTCAAGATTACGAACTTGTTGCCCGCCGAGTATGAGAAGTGACCAGGGATGACATCCTGCCAGCAAGCGTATATGCTTGGACTGCACCATTCCGACGGTACTGATTACGGAAATCTAGCTTTATCAAACCCACGCCTCACTGAGCACTTAGAGTTCTACTAACCTAGTGACTCGAATCGTCTATAAACGACCCGATCATATCCCATGGTGAATGACGTTCCCGTGATGCTTCTTACCAATTGCTGCAACGTTCACTTTTACTCAATGTTCGTTGTCACTCGGGGCGAGATACAGCAACCCACTGGCACTTCCGAGTCGGAGAATACGGTGACCTCCCTATAATTTGACTTAGTGGGTACTTAGTACGAACGATACGATCAAAAGCTTTGAGCTAACGCAATGTCTCGTTCACACTAACCGGAATATACAGTTGCTCCGCAAGGGAGATTTGTGGAACCTAAGTGTACATTCCGAATCTCCGTATGCGCTCTGCGCCTGTCCGACCCACCTCAGCGCGAAAGAAGATGTCGGGACGGAGAGAGTCCGTTGGGTCAGTGTCATCTGATGACTGGTGTGTCACATCCAAATCGTTTGGGCAGCAGCCCTCGGGCTACGTGACCCACTGCCTCTCGTTCCCATCGAGATATCCTCTGTCTTCATCCAGCCGGTACCGAAACCGTTGAATTATGATAGTACAAACTGTCTGGATCGTCTCGCGACACTTCGTTGCTGTAGAGGCAATAGTGGGTCTGGCTCGAGGCTCGAGGAAACCCGGTCACCCTTCGTGATCCTTAGTAGTAGCGATGATGTGCGTACTTCGTTCGCGTTCGCTGTGACAGGTCCCGCAGGCGCCACACCACAGTCTGGTATCGGATCGTGCTGAAAAGTCTTTGCGGCGGTGTCATGGTTACTTTATGGGCAATTGACGATCGTCTCGTTTGCCTTTCTCACCTTGGCAACTACGTTTGACGTATGAGATCGTGCAAGCCGCAAACGAGCAGCGCCGGTTAATGATGGCGGTTAGTTCACGAGGCCATCCGAGCGTGACGCGTGACGTGTTGATGACACTTCAAGGTCACGTGATACGTTTTCGGACTCGACGTGGCCAGTGGCGATTGTTCACAACACAACACAGTTGCACCAAAACTCGTACACAAAAGCAGTATTCCTACCGAAGGAAATATCGTGCTTTGATGAGGGACGGTCCTCACAGAACTTTTGCTGCTGCAATGTCAAACAAGTACAGGTCAAAAGTAAGATCTCTTCTTGTGTGTTTGACGATTTTCCATTGGTGAATCGAGTTGAGCGTAATCATTCCAACGATGCTTCCTGGCAGCGGTTCAAGAACAAGTTCAGAGCTGCCGACATCACCTCATACTGAACGTCAGGCAGATGCGTCTTCGCCGGCACCGTTCGTTTCGTTTCGCAAGTTCTCAACATTATGTCTGGATCTTACCACGCGGTGGGGATGTGCAATATCGGCAGTAATGTAAGTCTTGTGGTCAAATTATTGAAGTACGATCGATTCGAATTGTCGCTGCAGTCCCTGAATCCATAACAAGAGTCTCAGTCCGACGTTTCGGCCATGGTTCTGTAACGCAGTGGAGGGACAGACGATTTTACAATCAGAGGTACGTCGCATATCCCTGTGCTGGAGTGTCAAGTTGGAACCCGACTATTTCCTTAGGCCATGTTCGAGCAAGGAGTCGATACCAGTCCGGCGGACACGGTTCGTATTCCCTCCTTTTTCTACCACTCGCTGTACTGATGTGCCTTTTGGGTAGGTAATGCACAACGAAGATCCAGTACAACGGAGGCGAGGAAAACGATGGTACCAGGGCAACGAGGAAACTATGCCCGACGTTCAGCATGTACGGGAGGTGAACTGGTGTTTCAAGTTGATACCAGTGGGGCGGCCACAGTTCGTATTTCATCCGTTTTCTACCCCTCGCCGTCCTGATGGACCTTTGAGGTAGGTAATGTGTGGTGAAATTCTAGTACATGCGGTCCTCAATGTGGGTGGGAAGATGACAGCGCAATTCAGGGTGACGAGGAAATTATGGCCGACGTTCAACATATACAGGAGGTGAGTTGGTCGTCTGCTTCCTTGATGGATACTGATGCAAGGAATGTAGTCATCGACTTCCACGGGGGGCGACTGGAATGAAGGCAAGTCCACGCGTTACAGCCGTGAAAATCGCATCGCGCGACATCTGCTCAGTAGCGCTGCGGACGAAATGGCGAACGATGATGGCGAAGGGTGTTCCTACGGCGGAATCTAAGGGACAGTCGGAAACGACACCTGCGGTGCCATGTCGGTAAAGATGGCGAAGCGCGATCCATTATCACTTCACTATCTCTTTGAGTTTTCCAAAGAAGAGACAGAAGCGCCCGTCATGTCTACCGAAATCCGACCTCCTAGAGGTGTAAAACGCCAGCAAATTTCAATTGGCATGACGAGCGTGGGCCATCGTGTACTACTACACCTCAGGAGGACCCTGCCGACGAACCTATCCCGTAGCAGAATCTAAGGGGCAGTCGGAAAATGATGCCCTTTTCCCTGGCGGTGCTATATGTCAACAAAGCAGGTCCCACTCCCCAGTTCTATTTTAAATCATCCCCTGCATATATCCATACCCCCGGTTCCCCCGAGCGCACCTGTACCCAATCCTATTCTTTCACCAGGAGCCGTGGCACGGCTGGAGCTGTTTGATCAATGGCGGGTGAACTATAGCCTTCCACTACACGTACCAGATGATGATCTCGACACCGTCGACACCTTTGACCCACCTCGTATTCTGAACCCGCCTCCTAACGTTGAAAACGAAATGCTCGAAATCGGTACGATCAACGGACTCATTGTCCCGTCAGGAAACTCCACGAGCCAGTCACAATCGTTGCCCAACTCTTCTTCGCTCAAACAACCACCGGCAAATGGCCAATCCGTGCGCGAACCACTCGATCTCCTTGCCATCGTTGCGATCGCTCCCTCTGCCAACTCGTCAGTTGTCTCACCTTTGGAACTGCAGGTACCATCCCCAAAGCGCCCTGTAGGTCACCCTGGCGCTAGTGGCATGTGTGGGCACGACCCCGGATAGATTGGGGCATCCTCGCATCCAAGAGCTCGCGGTCCTCCACAACCTTCGTAGGAAAATGTGGGTACGCGTCCATGGCCTCTTGCGTACTCTCCTCTTCTTCTTGGCGGAGTTCGATTCGCAATCGGTCCCTCTCTTCCGTCAGCGGTTCCGCCTCGCTACGCTCCGGCGACTCCAGAGTTGTATTATTTACCCTAGTAGTTAGATTTCATCCGACTGCAATTCCAAAGCGGTTTGGTCAAACCCAACGAATGGAAGGGGCGATTTCCTTGACTGCGAAGGAGCATGGGTCCCATTGACGATCCCGTTGATGGTCTTGAACTGTTTCTTCTTTCTCTTCTGCCACTCTGCCTCACGCGCAAGTTGAATTCGCTCGAGAAGCTCCTTCCCCTTTCTATTCGGACGGACTGTTCTGAACACCGTCATCGCCTTCGGCCGCTCTTCGTGCACGCTGCGGTGACGTGAAACTCTCGATCCGCACACAGACAAAGACCACCCATCAGTACGAAATGCTTTGAAATTCACTATTTCCTATGCTACTCGCAACAACGGTGCGTCCCTATCCAAATCCCTATCATCACTTGCTCCGCGAATGATTCCGAGTCCCTCCTTGTGTCACGGTCACACGCGCAGAACGCGGCATGATAGATATCGTTATGACGATCTCCAAAAGGGATACACAACCTGCTAACAAGGACTAAAATATCAATATCATCAAAGTCCAAGGTATGACACCCGCTTTTGAGTTCTCACACGAACTCATCGATGCCCATTGGCTGGTTCCTATTGCGACGTTACCTCCCACTCTTAATGCACCTTGTCCCATGGATGACCAAGCTTCGGAGGAGAGAAGAATATCTCTAGAGGACCACATTCAGGAGGCCTACGCTCACGATAACATTCGTCTCGCAAAGATCCTCCTCCTCAGACTCAAGGGCATCCACGTATCCACCGACAACGATCCTCGCATAGACCAGGTTCGCGACGAGGACTTTGACATCTGCTTCGCCCCATCCGGTCCACTCACTCTCGACACTCGCGCCGTCCTGGAGACACAGCATCGGTGGCACGGGTCGCAGCGCACACATCGTCTCTGCATTTGCGAAAAGCTCTGGGAGGACGAGAAGATCCGCCTCCACGAAGAGAAGCTCCGCGCCATGCACAGACGTGAACAGCTCGCCCTCGACCAAGAACGTGCCCGCCTCGCAGAGAAGCAGCGTCACACCAGGGTGCGTCATACTTTTTATCCTTCCCCCCCTCAGCCCCTCACTATAAAGTCTAGTCCCGCCCCGAGACCCACTTCGCCAAGCGAGAGCAGGATCCCTTTCAGTATACCTTCATGCCCCCATCCAAACCCTCACTACCCTGTCGCTCCCCCAAGGCTCCCAAGAAGACCTTGTCTCACTCGACCTGGTCTCACAATCGTTCCGTCTCTTTCAAAGAGGTCATCAATGCGATGAACGGGAAGCTCTTCCCTCCGGACTCCTCCGAGCGTGCAGACGACGCAAGACGGCTTGTCGGCATGCCCATCGCGAATGCAACCCCCAACAACGCAGGGGTTCCGTCCGCGCCGAGTTGCTCGACAGTCTCCTCCAGGTCGTCGAGTGGCAGGAAGGTGAGAGACGGAGGGCCAAAGGCAAAGAAGTCGTTCCCAACCATCAGGCGGTCAAGTCCCCCGTTCTCCCCCCCATCCCCGGTCCCTCGGTTCCATCTTCTTCGCTATCAGTCCCTTCCGTATCCTCTTCCGTCTCATTGCCGCCCTCTCGCTCCAGTTCATGGCTGTCTTTCGGCAGCTGGCGTTCCACTACCACGGACTTCACTGCCCGTTCATGACGATCGTCTACCGGCTTCCCCCATTGGTTCTGCCGACCTTGTTGCATTTCTCCGTATACAGGCTGCTCTAGTAAAGCGTGTCACGCGTTCGCCAAAGGTATCCAGTCCGCCTATATTACCGCCACCATGTTTGTGGCAGGTCCCACCGTCTTCACTGTAGCGAATATACGAGGCTCGTTTGTATTGTCACGCTCTATGCTCTATTTACTATACCGGCCCGAAGACGCCAAAATGAACTAAAAACGGTTCGTGGCTGTTCACGTTTAATCGCAATTGGACTTAATTGGTCACGTGACATTGCCTTTATTTGGACTCCAGCTCGCTTGAAATTTCTCTGCGTCTACCCCATCTAGTACGGGTTGTTCGATGGCCACTCCTCCGCAGGGCAAGAAAAGAAAGCGCTCTGTTGGCGCACAGGATGTCTCTCAATCACAAGATGGAGACCGAAGGCGCAGTCACCGTAGGAACAGAGGCAAGAACGGGCACTCGGAGCAGATGCTGAAAGTCAGCGACGTACTCGAGCAGAAGGGATATCGGAAGTCCAAGACGTTGGTCACTCCCGACGATGCGCCGGTCAATCCAATGGCGCCGGTAGCGATATCAGGGAAAGGAAAGAAGAAAAGAGCAAAGGCTCCTAGCGATGTAAGTTCATATACTTTTTCCAGCTATTTATTAGGGACTGGGATTTTCGTAATCTACAGGATGACTCGAGCGAGGAAGAGATGGATGTCAGCATCCCAGCTGAGTCAATCCCACCACTTCACTTCGCGGAAGAAGGAGACCGTTTCGGTTTTCGTCCTGCTCGTGACTCACAGCGCAAATCATCTTCGCGAAATGAGGATAGTGATGAACAGGAAGAGATCGTTGAAGGCAGAAGATCTGACGAACAGGAAGAGGTCGTTGAAGGCAGAAGATCTGACGATGACAATGACAGGGTAGGGACCGAAGCTGAGAACGGTCCCGACGCAGAATCTCGTAAAGGTTTCAGTCTCGTTTCGTCTCATTATTTGGAGTGCGCTGAAGTAGTATCCCAGCTGTCAATGCTGACTCGGACGCGCTCCATTTCCCCCCTAGTTCGCCCCCGGCGAACAACGACAACACGAGAGGTATATAACTCATCGTATCGGAATGCTTGCAACACTAATTTCGGACAGGTAAGAAAGTGGCACAGCGATCCAAGGACGACGACTTTTTTCACAGACTCAACGCTCAGCAAACTGATGATGGTATGCTTCTTAAGAACTCTATTCGGGCTCACGCGTACTAACAGGATGAAGGCGAAGATACCACTCGCAAAGTCAGGAAGCCCAAATCTTCTCATATTCGTGACCGTGAACGGGACGGTCGTGACCGTGAACGCGATGGTCGTGATCGTGAACAGGACGGTCGTGACCGTGAACGCGATGGTGGTGGCCGTGAACGCGATGGTCGTGATCGTGAACGGGACGGTCGTGACCGTGAACGCGATGGTGGTGGCCGTGAACGCGATGGTCCTGACCGTGAACGCGATGGTCGTGGCCGTGAACGCGATGGTCCTGACCGTGAACGCGATGGTCG
>JBBPNU010000063.1:0-33021 GCA_038091055.1 Leccinum angustisporum
AACTACTCTTAGTCTCGATATCTTTATCTCGACCTTCTTAGTGAGTTTTCTACTAAAGACTCCCTTTCATATAAGACTAGTATCTTGTATACTGCGCCCTTAGAATATCCATTAAGGATTTCTAAAATCGATGCCATCCGGTCCGAACTCGGCACGTCCAAGTCAGAGAACATCGCTCTCCGCCAGGAGATATCAGCACTCAAAAAGTGTCTGCTCGAGGGCCGCGCCCTCCCCGACCTCCCTCCCCCAGCCGACCTCCCTCCAATGCCCGCATCTCCTCCCCTCACTCCCACTCCTGCTGCATCCGCAGTCACTTCTTCCGTCGTCACCCCCAATACTAATACTCACAAGGATCTTCCCACCTCTCCCAGGCTCAGCAACCGTGCCTTTTGGGGAGGCCTCGGCGGCATGGGAGTCACTCCCGTACACACCACATTCGTCCCTCCTATCGCCGTCCTCGCTTCGAAACCGCTCTGCATCCCACGCCACGACGGCTGCGATGAGTCCGACGTTGGTCCGAGTCCATGCCCAAGACCGCGCACTCCATCCTATTGGAGTTCCGCTTATTGAAATGGTCTTCATTCCGAACTCCTGCGAAACTCAGCCTTATTGGCCAAACTCCATTTTTTCCAGTTTCCCTTCTTTCCCTTCTACCATATCCCCTACAAATTTTGTTGACTTCAATGCTGTATCTATATCATTACAGTGCGTATTTCTTTCGTTCCCATCGTTTTCCAGCCTCACTTTGAGTCAGTAGGGTCGCAAAATACCCCAATCCGACAGCACCTGGAGTGTCGGGATCTGGAAAGAGCTGGGCACTTGGCGCGAGCGCTTCTATAGCATGTTGGCTAGTTTGGATCTCCATGATGTCGGTGCCGTATGAAGGTGTTTTTCTTTCTTTCTTTCTACCGCCGATGGCGCGTCAGTGAGTGCATCGTCTTCTTAAAGAGCCCTTGATTGATTGAACGACCGCACATCATCCTACTTTACGTTTCTTCCTCCGCGTTCAGCCCTACCTCCATGACATCTTACACAAACTTTTGCTTCGTGCAGTACATCCGCTACACGGCCTTCTTTGGGGAAAACGATTGCCTCCGTAATGGTTTCGCCGAAACGTTCTGGTTCTATTCGCAGAATCTACCCATCATCAAACTCCTCTTACCCGAGCAGCCTGAGGTCTCTGCGTCACGCTTCTCCTGTCCTTCTCTGCGAATCCGGTATGTGTTGGATCAATTGAAGCTGATTTCAACGCTCGAGACTTTCTTCCCCACGTCCGACGGTACGTTAACGGACTGCGCCCGTGGCGTTCTCTTTCCTAATGCTGCGTGGACAGCATGGCGCGCGCTCGCCCTTTTCATTAGCTGGTATGGTCTCTTCTGCTCCTCAACCTCGACTAGTGCTCTCGAACTTACCACTTCCAACTTCGTTATTCCAGGATTGGCCTATGGATTGTCTATTCACAGTGACAGTAGCGAAGACGCGGACGCTTCCATGGAGTCGGCGAATACACGTTTGCATATACAGGAGGCGTTCGATTTCTGTCTCTCGGTCAAGCCGCCCACACGGTGGAGCTGGTGACGACCGCTACGCTACGGGCAAGAAGGTAGAAGCAGGAGTGTGGAGTTGTCTGGTGTGGCGACCACACCCTCCTTTGAGGTCGAGCAGGTATTGGCGGCCGCTGGCTTCCCCTCTGTTCCGTCTCCTCCACGACGAGGCACGCTTTCGGAGGGCTTCTTTGCGCGTCCGCAGATGGGCATGGGCGGGGATGAGACAATGGTCGCTATTGCTGTCGCCGTTGCCGGGATTTCCCTTGTGCCCGAGCTGTCGGACATTATCCCTCAGGTGGTCAAGCGATCGCCTAAGGACTGGGAAATTGGGGGAGCGTGGGCGCCATTGATAAAGTCGCCCTACCCGTTCGTAGGGTATGGCGCGCAGGCGTCGTCTAAGGACCAGATACTGTTCCCGCCCCTGCCAAGCTCATGCAGGGAAAAGCGGAGGTCTCCTCCGTCCGGCGGTTCCACGCACCAACGGGCCTCAGGACTTGAACAACGTACACAGGAAGGAGTTGAAGAGGATGAGAAGACGAAGATGAAGGGGAAGAGAATGAAGATGGCAGTGACGCGCAGCAACGTACGTCTGGTTTTATGACCAGTCTATTAGGTCAGCCCATCCCTCGCGATATCCCTTCTAGTTCCGTCGTCTGTACGACTCATCCGACTCCCAAATCGGATACGTCACCCTTGTCCAATTCACGTTCGGCGCACTCGAGAGCCACGGAGTCGTCCGAGTCGCCCATGTCGCAAGTTTTCAGTGCCTCCTCAATGTCGAGCCACACGTCTGGCTACGGCAGCCCGATTCCCATACCGCCCGTAGCCTGGTAGAGGGCGCTCACGCGCTGGAAAAATACCTGCATGGCCGTTTTCGCTGTCTCCAGTCACGTTCCCTGTGCGGATGCCCCCAAGGATACACACCGACAGCGAGGCCACCACCGAGCACGTGTCGGGCGGACCCGTTTAGTGAGCAAGACGAGGGCGAAGACGAAGATGGGGAGCAGCCACAGATAATGGAACAGCCCGAACCAGAGGGTCCCCACGAAGCGGCAGAGGGCAAGGACAGTGTAGGATTGTTGAGCGTCGCCCCACGCAGCCTGCGTTCGTCTAACGTGAGCAGCAGTCGCGATCGAACACGGCATTTCCAGAGCCGGCTTCGCGTGCATGCAATAGCTTATCCAGGGCTTGGGCAACGCCCCGCAGTCGTCGGTCGATCTGGTGCAGTTGATCTGCAGCCGGACTCACTTGTCGCTCGGTGTCCTCGTCGGATTCGTTGTCACATTCTACTGGGAGCCCGTCGCCATTCATTCAATAATTAGTACCGCTACCTGACCATTCAATGATCATGTTCAGTTCGATGTCAGCAGAATCAATAGGCAAGGCCCTCCAGGCGCTCCTAAATGGCAGTAGACAAAAACAGAACCTCATGTGTGTCAAGTGCTCAACCGTTAAAATTGAAATGGACGGCTAGTACAATAGTCAGTAGGTCTCAACGTTGAACGTTGAACGTTGAACTCTGACTCGGACGGAGCGTGACATGGTGTGACAGTCTCGACATCCTCCTTGATCAGGCCTCTGACAGGCTCCACTTCTGCTGTCAGCCGGAACCAGCAAGATTGAATCGAGAATAACCGGTGTCCAAGCCCAACCTCTCCTTTTACACCTCGACACACTGACAAATGTAGTAAAGGTCCTACCGAGGCTTAGCGGGCTCAGGTCTCTGGAGGATCCACGCAACGAGCCGAAAAGGACATGTACTACGGGCTTGTTCACTCTCTACGCCGAATTAGTACGTGTCCCCCAAATTATTTCGATGTCCACTGGCAGTCTCTTACAGGGATTAGGTCAGTGTAGTTGAAAGTTTCCAGCATCCAACGATCCTTCTCGCACACGAATCCTCACTTCGTCGCTAGCAGTCGAGCTACCGGAGCCGGGACGCGGTGCATTTTTGGAGTCGACAGTTCACCTCCGTTCCTCACTTGAGTAATCGTATTGACAGCTCGACTAGAAAAGCCCTCACAGACGAGTTCAGTCGAGTGTCATTCATGATGTCATTAATTTCCATGGTCCATCTTAACGCGAGGAAGGTCTCAACATCGATGTACAAGCCATTACCTCCCGTATCCGCTCGGAGTTACCCAGGTTTGACTTACACCTGTGTTCACTCGATACCAGGAGACATACTACACAATAGGTTGGTGATCAAGCCTAAATATAAACCTAAGGACTAAAATTTCGTTTGGTCTCTTAACTAGGTTTAGATTTCCCCGAGTTTTACATCCATTGAACATAGTACACTGTGTCCTGGAACATTGGGGATCTCGTCCGGTTCTGATTGGTTTTTATTGACAGTGCCGAGATGTTTCGGCATTCTAGGGCGTGTCTCACTCATCTACGCACTAAAGAGCTGAAGGGACGTACTTTCCGTGAAACCTCAGGTTCTTTGGTTTGCTGATCAATCGAAACCTGAGTGTTACCATTTACGTCACGTTGCGCACTCAGTCCCTTCCAGCACTCCAGCAAGTCACTCCTATTCACCGGAACATTGATATGCGTTCAAGCAAGGGGTATATGTTGATCGTGAAGTCTATTCTAAGACCTCGCCGCCGCCAATCAACCTTGATGCCCTGTATGCAGCTGGTTGCCTCAATGTCTGGATTGGCGACTCGGATCCGATCTACGCCTTCTTTTGCGATGGAAGTATGCTTAGGGGGATGCGAGACGAAGGCACCGACACGCGTACATTCGGTTACGACGCGGTCGCGATCAAGTTGTTCAACGATGTGAGCATGGACTGTTACTACCTCGAGTATTACGCTCAGCGCGTTGGTGGTTCTTCTTCCTCCTTTGGAGTTGCCAATGTACCGGCTAATCGGGACCCACAGGTACATTCGAACCTCTGAAACACCTTTAAGTTCACAAGCACAAATCGGTCGGTCTGGGCCCCGGCAGCAGTAAATTCCCTGGGTTCGAAGACAAAGAAGTTCTCCAGGAACGTATGTTCGAGGCTGTGCGGATCATGGCAAGCTGCACGCGTGAGATCGTGAACGAAGCGTTGCAACGCATCTTGGTCTCTCGGAGGGTTTCTCGTCTCACGAGGATGACAACTTGCTTACGGTGGATGACATGAAGTGCAAGTTGCAGCTGGTCAAGGAGCCGACGGCATCTGGGCAGATGCGTTAACCTCATTGTGGAGTAGTGAAGTATAGATACCAAAGGATATCTCGCACACTCGCTCCGCAGGTTTTTCTCCTTCTCTTCATTTCTTCCCGCTCTTTATCTCTCATCGTTGCAATCCTCCGTACTATCATCTTCACTTAACTGTCGTCGCTTATTTTCAGTCACCACAATCAAGTGCTTTCCTGCCTGCCTGTAGCCTACTGTAATTTCTACTTTTCTACTTACCTTTCACCTTTCACTTCCTTCGTGTAATCGCAACGTTCTATGTAGCTGTCTCTTATTCAAGTTGGTGTTTGTCTCCTGCCTACTTAGTATGTTGCCTCTCCATCCACAATGGCAAGCAAGGTGTGATGACAACGCCGCACCCTCGTATTCCAATGTCGTCAAAAACCGTAGGAGTGACCGAATGGAATGAAGAATCCTAGTACTTAGTCACGTTGCCGTTTATGGAGGCTATGTATCATGCGGTTTGATTGGACTCTGCCAGACGCAACACTTATTAATTGTCTGACCTTTATGTCACCTGAACCAAACTATGACTCTAAAATCTGAAGAAAAAAAAACTCCCTTCGGATCCTGTGCCGGGAGCATGGAATTACTGAGGATTGCAAGGTCGAGTTTCCGGAAATGAGAATGAAGGCCCTTCTTGGCTGACGGATGGTACCAACTTGAAGGGTGAGCGCCATGTACGTATTCACGGGGGGTTTTTTTCGCTACAGTTTCGTTTTTGCATCGTCCTCAGACTACGCTATACTAGTAGCGTCTGACTCGGGACGAATCGACATCTTGAGTTGCGGCCCAATATGCAGCAGCTGTGTCAAGTTATACCAAGAAACCTTTGGAAAGTCTGGCGCGCGACGCATTGTCCCTGGTCAATATCTTGCTACGAACCCTAAAGGACACAACGTTATGATTTCTGCAGTAGAAAAGGTGAAGCTCGTTTACATCCTGAACTCTTATGCCGCTGTTAACTTGACAATTTTGTCACCTTTGGAACAATGCCATCATACAGCATATTTCCGGTCTTGATGTTGCATTTCGAAGTCGACTACACAGAATCTGACAATGATCCAACTAGGAAAGCCTTCAATAATACCGAAAAGGTGTGTATATCACTTTCCCCCTTTGAATATCCGCCTAGATGCTAAAATATCATGAGCTGGACCTAGGTCTTGACCACATTATCCGGAAATGGAGTGAACCCAGTGACCCTCGTTCAAATATTCTTGTCCAAGCCCGTCGATCAATCGATTTGATGGGTCGATTTGTATCCTTGTTTGTTGTGAAGACCACATCATATATCAGTATAATCGTTGCAACCGTCATGTACAATGTGAAGGTCTGTTACTTCATGAATCGACGCTCCTATTTGCTTAATGCATACACTACTATTAGGGTGTCTTTTTCTTTCTCCTCAAGGCGAAGACGGGGGTTGCAACAAACCATGAGGAAGACGAAGTCAGGGCACTAAAGATCAAGTATTTTGTCGCTGTACCCGTGGATTGCAGCGTCTGTATTCATGAATCCGGTTTGTTTATTGCTTCCGAGTTCGGCGACCAGTGAGTTTTTGAGTTTTCGCTTGTGTCCTAGTCTACCACTCAATTCCGACTAGTTATCTTGACCACTTCCAAAAGCTGGGCGATGATGACAACGAGCCTGGGTTCAGCTTGACTTCTTACGCCTCGTTTGGCATGGCTGATACCACTGTCCCGTTAGTACCACCTGCCCATTTACGCCCCCTCCCCCCGTCCTCTAGATAACCTGGCTCTTTCCGACGAAGTCTTTGGACCCAAGACTGGACTTGAAAGTGATGAACGTCTTGCCGAGTTCGGATACTCCCCAAATCCTGGCGGTCCGTGGTTGGGCGCACGCGGTTCATTTCGGATCCTTCGTCGTGGTCTGGACGTAGAGGAATATGTCAGCGCAGTCCTTCTAGGCATTCCTAATGCCGTTTGGAGGATTAAACAGCGTGAAGAGGGTACGTCACAACTTACGTCCATTGATTGTGTCGGGTTTACGTCTCCGCAGACAAGTTTGATTCGTACGTCATTCTCTCGTTTGTAAACGACACTCTGGTATCGTCCATTGGCGAGACAATCGAAGCAGGGCTTCCTTTTTTCATCTTCATCGATAATCTCTAACTTTCGCAGTTCAGCTAATGAGTACAGATGTCCTTCTCCAGGTTCACCCTCATGGCATTCGGCACTTCTTGGTTGATTGTCGTGTCAATGAAAGGTGTGTTCCCGATCGTAGGACTATTGTTGCGGCCAAGACGAACAAGCGTCAGGTAGTAATTGTCCTGAGCTCTGCAGAGCTTCGAACTTGATGGATGGATAGCCCAATGAATACCAGGATAGGAAGGTAATAGAGTCGGCGGTGGTTGCGCTGAATATTGCAGAGGTTCCTGAAGGCCGTCAATGAACGCCCTTCCTGGTGCGTCAATTGAAATCCTGTCTTTTATATTAGTTTTTACAACGATTTCTTCTTACAGGTCATGCGTGTGAGGAGCAAACCGTTCGTACCATTTCGTTGGATTCGGAAAGCACTCTAGAGACCATTAGCTTACGAGCATTGACTGATCCGTCATCTACCATTAGTATAGCCGAGATGTTAGGCGCGAATATCAGTGAAACCCAGCCAACGATGTTTGTCAACATAGGACTGCAGAATGGTGTTGTTCTTCGAACACTGGATCCGTTGACTGGTTAGCTCATTAACACACATGCGCGGTCAGTTATCTCATCAGCCTAATCTGTCAAACTTGTCATCTTCTCAAAGTTTCATAGGGACGCGTTCTATCAAACTCATTAGCGTTCAGATACAGCAGAAACGCCATCCCTGAGCCTTTGTCCGGGTCGCGGATCAACTACACGCATCAAAATCTCTACTAGGACAATAATAAAGCAACATTTTTCTATAGCGGTTGTCTCGTTCAGTGCTCAAGGAGGGCAGCTTCATCTAGTTGTGGCACAGTATCCGACACGTTCGTTGCACCACGGTCATGTACAAACGGTTTCTTGCTAACATGCAGATCTGTTGAGGACGGTGGCAGTCGGGGACTGCATTAAATCGAAACAGATAATGTTTCTCTGACGGTGATAGCTTTCCACGGGCGAAGGCTTGTTGCAGGCGGCAGTGCTTACGAGATTGGCAAAAAAAAGCTTCCGCAAAGCTGAAAACAAAGTCAGTTCGGTTATTCGAAATTGTTGCATGGCCTGACTTGAAGTGTAGACATTTCGTCTGCCGGCGCATTGTCACAATCAACACACAAAGTTCCAGTATTCTTGTCGAAGACATGGGTCAAGAACGGGCTAGTACCTAAGAAGCGTCCGTTGTCGTGCTATTTCGCCGCATCTAAAACCGAGGAAAACACAAATAGATATGCCGTGTGCAAGATTCATTTTTTTTTTTTTGCTGTCTACGATTCTACGAAGCACCAGAAAATTTTTAGGTTGCTCATTTTTGCCGAAGATGTACCAGGATGGATCGTTGCAACGACCAAGGTCGACTATTGTACTGTCGCGCAAGTGACCGTTCATCAACCGGAGGGTCTCGAGCTGGTTCACTTCAAACATGAGCAGAGTGGCGTCTGCACCACGAAAGAATGCTGTGGATAAGCTAGATATCGCTCTTACCCGCCAGTATCCTACATTTGATGAACTTGCATTAGCTCGTCAAACGGACGAAGTATAGTAGACTCAAAGAGTATTGACTCAACTCTGAGATCTGAAGAGTGACCCAGGCTACGTCTGAAATGTGGTACAGTACTAAGCGCTGGCAGGTGTGGTTGTGCTTCCTGCTTCTCCGAGTCATTCAAGTTCCGTCCTGACTCCAGCTCGCCTACTTGTGGACTCTTTTCTTCCTCGTGTTATCTAGAGCATACTGCCTTCCCATTCACCTCTCCGACGACCGACCTTCTGGTGTCAGGGATCCAGTCGCTGCTTCAATCAATTCCCTGGTCTCGCCACCCGCGACTGGATGCAAAGATCGATAAAGGTCGAGGTAAGACATCTTGACATGGTATTTCAGGATTGCCCACGACTATTCCTAGTTCGCGAGCATGGTTCGGTTCGACTCTCTGGCATGATACGTCTCTACGTCCGCCCAACTCCATTACCCAGTTTCCGAGACTCTTGCAGTTGGGTTTTTCGAGGAGGTATCGCTTCTCTCCGGCTATTCGTTCCCGCAGCATTTTCACTCTCGCCGAAGGCAATCCCTACCACCGTATACAGACCGAGCTCCTACGAAGCCCTCGAACTGTCCGCTGGAAGTCCATCCATGTGACCCAGAAGAGCCGCCGCGCTGAACCGAAACCCAGGGCCTGGGACCCGACGTCACAGACACGCATACGCTGGCACAGCTTGGCCGTATGGTCACAAACGCCTACCAGCTTCCCTGGAGGGACAACTAGTATGAGCTCAATCATTTTGGAATCTCAACGCCGTATGTCTCCTGATCCATGCATGCGTTTCGTTACTCCCTCTGACTCGGAGCCCTTGCTTTGCAGAGCTTTCCCTTTGGCTGTGGCTGTGGCGAGGACAGGATTCTCAGCCTCGTGTCCCACTCCCGAGACAACGCGACCGTCGTTGCACGACAAGTCCATGGGCCCACGTCCAAAAAGGACAGGCACAACGACAACCTGCTCTTCCCCTGCGTGTCGACTCCGCCTGGGTCTTTTCGACTGCGTGTGACTGCTTTCATTGGTCCGGCGACCTCCACAAACAGTACGACGACTCTAATCAAAAGACGATCTTGCCCTTCCGGCTTCGTAAGTTGTCTCCCTCATCGAACCCTCCTACTTCATCACACGACCCATGTTCAGAAACTCGTCCAGGACGTGCAATCTCTGTTTCTCGACGCTAACTTATGTTGGTCGGATACAGCCTCAGGGGGAGCAGCCTCACGTCCCTTTGGGGCGCTACGTTCGACCCTGCCTGCGATTGCGTTCGAAGCGCCTGAAAACGGGTGGCAACGCATAGCCTCCACCTCCCGCTACCCATCTCCCGTCCGGAGTGGGTCTGTCGCCCGTGCCATCACACACGTATACCGCGACATGGATCCAGCAGAACTGCACCGGAGTCACTTCGTTCTGCGTCCAGAGGGGCTACGTACTCGAGACGCGGTGTCATCTCGAGCGGGCAATTGTGTATGATATTGTAACGAGGCTCGGATACGTGCCATTAAAAAGTTGGATTTAAATGTGTTAGATATGGAGGTACTCTAGCCAGATGAAGAGAACGGAGCAGAGCGCCAAGTGTCCGCAGCTCGCGAAGAGGTCGACTGCGTCGTAGGCATTCCGTCGGCTGTGACCCTCTGCTCGACACACGTAGACTGATACGGTGGCGTTCATAGGACTGTTTTTTGGCGGCTTCAAATACATTGATACGTCTGACGTCGAGAACTGACTGCAGAGATTCTGCTAGAGTGTGACTTGCTTATGGCACGGCTCTACTGTATACTAAGTGAATCGTGACGACTCGGCGGCTACTATCCGTCATCCCGCTGAGTGACGGCTGCCGTTCTCGCGACGGCCTCTCGTAAGTGTCGGGTACTGCCAGCGCAATCTCAACTCTGGACCGCCAACAACGTCTGCCCCGGGGTGCGAACTCTTTCTAATTCCAGCACCTAGTAGGTATCTTATAGCCAGGTAGGGCATCATCAACGCGCCTAACCCATACATCGACTCACTAAATATTTCTCGTATAAACCCAGTCGATGTCAGAAACATTTTGTCAAGTATGCATCTGTGGTCGTTCCTTCAGCGACGCTGGAGCTTTCACAAGACACCACAAAACCTGTCAGAAAGGCAGGAAACGCCTTTCTAGCGCGTTAATTCGGGTCAAAGAAGTTTACCAGAGCAAGAAGCGACGCATTGTCCCAGAATCGGAGCAATATCTTGAACATTGCGATGTTCCGTTACAAGAAACAGAGGACCCGACCACCGCCAGTGGTGGGCCATCTCGGTGCGGTCCAAGTGAAGCGAACTCTCCGGCCAAACAGGTATTACTTCTCTACTATTCCGAGCTTCTCTTATTAATGGTATCTATTTCAGGTCCATCATCGTGATACTCCCCGGTCAGCTTTACAGGAAGACCCCTCGTTACCATTGTCACAGCGAAGAGCTCGTCGAATGAACCGAAAGCTCCCTGCACGCTTCAGGGATATGCTCCCAGAGCCGCTCATGCCCTTGCCCCCTCCATCTGTAACCTCCGAGTCGCGGATGGCCCACCCATGTCCTGCCTCCATCCGTCCTGCTCTTCTAGTAACAGAACCAGCGAGTACATTATCGAGACCACCCGCAGAATTCAAGACTCAGATGAACTCGTTCGGTCTCTTTCGCTTATTTGATGAAAGGACTCTTCCCAGTCATGATCCCGAAGATCAATCTAGCGAGGTCCCTCCTCAGTCAAATGGAATGCCGGTAAAGCACCAGGAGACATACTACACAATAGGTTGGTGATCAAGCATAAATATAAACCTATCAGCACGAAGGACTAAAATTTCGTTTGGTCTCTTAACTAGGTTTATATTTCCCAGCCCCCGAGTTCTACATCCATTGAACATAGTACACTGTGTCCTGGAACATTGGGGATCTCGTCCGGTTCTGATTGGTTTTTATTGACAGCGCCGAGATGTTTCGGCATTCTAGGGCGTGTCTCATTCATCTAAGCACCATACCCTTGAAACTCAGGTTCCTCGGTTTGCTGATCAATCGAATGATCAGGATCCCGTCCATGGACTAAATATACACGAGGATCTGTAGAGGCTACCGCAGGCTTCTCCTGCCACCCACCGTTTACTTGCCGATATCATGTCTTGCGAAAGTGCGAAGGATACACTCTCCAAAGCCTCTACCACCCCTACTGCGACCGCCAATGAAGAAAATATTATCTATGTAGACATTCTTATTATCCTCATGCTAGTTATGCAACGCTCACCGTTGACAGATCGAGTTTGAAGATGAGGACCAATGAAATCCTCAGAATTATCCTAAGCTCAAGAAGTGGATCACTCTAGTAACAGTCTGTTACTCGCTGTGTTGGCAGGTAAGTAGCTTACTTCCTTTGAAATCCCATTGCTGCAGTGTTCACAATGCCAACCAGCCGCATATACATCCTCATATTCCATCAAACCGTCCTTGAAAAGTGACCTGGGTTGTACTGACTTACAGGCAGGGTTGGGTCTCGGTCTCTACGCTTTGGGATATATAATTGTGCCTCTTGTCACCTCAGCTTTTAGCGAGGTTCGCCGTCTTCGCATCTCTAGATCTGCTGCTCATATCCCTTTAAGGAGACCAGTGTGCATTTTTTCGTCGGTCACGTTCACTCTTACTCAAGTCATGGCTGCATCGTAAGGGTTGCATCCTTCTTAACCTTCGCTGTTCACGATATTGATATTGTACGCACAGGGCCCCAAACATGGGCATCATACTAGCGGGAGGCGTCCTTGGAGGATTGTTCGGCTCTGTGGCGTTTGGCCTCATCGGAGGTAGTACCACGGATATATGGAAGTGATGAATGAACCGGAGTTCTTTCCGCGCCAATGTCCTGCAGGCGAGGTTTACCAATGACAATTTTTGCTTTTTCGTCGATCTTTACGATTGGATTTGGATCGGTTATCGGAGGAGTGATAGAATCTTCTCTGGGTTGGCGATGGGATTCAATGGATACACGTCATGGAAGGCAACACTTTCTTTTATTTCACTGATAACACAACACACTTATCCAGGTCTTCACTTTTCATCATCCTCGTGTTATTGTTGATGAGCGAAACACGCTCCTCCATTATCCTCATCCAGATTGCACGGTCGCATCGGAAACTCATGGGAAATGACATTTATAGAGCCAAGGTAGAGATCAATAAAGTGAGTCTTTGGAGACTTGTCAAGAAAACCTGCACTCGCCCAGTATGTGTGTTGTAACAGACTTGGTTTCAGCCTACATCGTTGATCTGCGTTTGTATGTTAGATTTTTTACTTACTGAACCCATCGTTCAAGGCATCCGAGTCAGTGTGGGTCTCTTTCGACGTCGCATGCTCCCTTCATTAACTGACATGATGTCGCTGGGCCTCCAGAGAGATCTCGGCTGCAGAGGAACAACAGCCTCATTCTTGTGGGGCGCCGCCGCCCCTGGTGATTCCGAGTCTAACAAACATACTAACTTGAAACGCATATGCTCGGGATCCTTCACGGCCACTCTTCCTGTTACTATCGGTAGCTTCCCTTGTCCCTCATTCATGGTATTTTTTGTCACGCGAACCGAACGTGTAATAGATCTTACAGTCAAGGTGACAGGAAAGCTATTTACTAACCGCAAACATATCCGTCCTGCTAGTAGTAGTCTTGGACCCGAGGATCTTGGGATTCTTGGTTTGGATCACAGCTAAGTTGCCACTGAACTATCCCTCCGAGTCATCCTGACCTACAAGTTGACGCCGGCAACATACCCTGCACCCAGAGTACCCCATACCGCGGCTGCGTCCAAGTGTCTCTAGTTCTGTTGTATCGGCAGAAAACCCTATGAGCTGTGGTTTAATGTTGTGCAGTTCTTGAATAAGCACCGACGCCATTTGCTCTAGTCTGAGGGGGTTGCCACCAGGAGTTCCGGCATCCAAGTCCGTTCCAGGAGTTCCACCGAGTTCTGTCCCTGCGTAGTCAAGCAAGGCGTCACTTTCCACTCCCTTGCTACCATCGCAATGTACCTCATATGAGGGCCGAACGTGCTCTCTGGTACGAGAATCAGGTTGTTCTGCGAATAATCAAGTTCCCTTGCAACTCCATCCGCAAGATTGCCGCCCGCGCACTCACTCGAGTTCAAGTCTATTTCATCCAAAGTCCATCCAACCTGCACGTCATGTTCCGGGGTAATACTACCTGGTAATATGGAGTCGGATACCAGAGGGGTTTGGAAGGCTGGGAATATGGTTCTCAGATATGAAAAAAATTAACAGCATCAACAACAGCGACGCACATTGGCATTCACACCCAAAAGCTGGCATGTTTCTGTCTTGATTGAAGCAAAGGGTTCCCAGGTAAGTCATTCCGCATACCCGTCCGACGCTATTTACCAAGTATCATCGCCATATCACCTGGAAGAGAGTCAACGTCATGATGACGTTGCTCTTCCCGAGCAAGAACGCCGTACAATAGTAGTCGCGGTGGTATATTACGGCTCGCCACCCCGGACCGTCACGGTATTGAAGCGATACCATTCTCGCGGTTATGTTGATTGCATATCATATAATTCACACCTGAAGTTCACTGTAATGTTACTTAACGCGTCTTGCAGACCAGGAGCCTGGAGTATGGTCATGCAGAAACCCCACTCTGCCCTCCGGGGGTGGCTTATGATCAAGTTGAAGCCTATCATCGCTTCGCACGTCGGGGCCAGGTTCGTGGTCACGTAAAGGTGCGTGGTCGCGTAGAGGTGCGCGGTCGCGTAGAGGTGCGCGGTCGCGTAGAGGTGCGCGGTCGCGCAGTCGCTCACTCGGGCCGCAGCGGGTCCGCCGAGCTTATGAACTCTTGGCACTGAGGTTCTTATATAAAAGGTGGTCTCACCGAGTAAAGCATCGGAATCCTCTCTAGAAGCTACGGTAACTCGTACGTCCCACTGATGTCAGCCAATGCCGACCATGATCAACGCTTCGCATCCGCATCGCCGACCGCACGGAAGCGGACATCTTCATCTGCTTTGCAGCTCGGACCCAGGAAAAAACCGTGCGTTTATATTTAATAACAGCTGACGATACTGATTTTGCGCTAGGACAACCCAAGATCCTCTTGTTCATCACGGTCGACACTTCGGCCGGGCTGTACATGCATTTTGTAACGTTCAAACTCTCATTAACAATGGCCTCGTCCTTATGGCTAACGACGAGGACGAAGAAACACTGACAGCTGCGTATGTTCCTCTACTTCGCTCCCACAAAAAATTGTACTGAACTTTCTTCTGAAATCCAGGGAACGGAAAGAATATACAGTATTTCGAGAGTTGTTTCGAACAGTTACTGGGATCGAGCGTCGGCTTATGGACTCGTCAGAGGAGGAGGTGATGGCAATCGCCGATCTGGTATGTAAACTACTTGGAGATTACATGACTCACTAATTGGCTACGGATGTCTTCGACAGATCCAGAAAGGCGCCAACGGCGCTAGGGCCGATGATACCAAGGGTATGAAGGGTGCCATCATCGACTGGATCACCCCCAAGGGCCAGTCGCTCAACCCACACATTCCTCGTAATGCCAAGGCTGGTCGTGGTTTCAACCACGATCGCACTGGAGCTTTGCTTTGTCCCGCTGGCCTCGATTGGGCTAACACTGAGTAACAGTTTCATTAGTCTCTCGATGGCTCATTCTGATGCAATTGTAGGACCCGTGCAAAGCTCGTAAATGGTCAAATTCAAGTGGCCGGAGATCAGTGGCCGATCATGCTATACGCAAACTATACCTATGACGCTGAGGACCCTTGGAATGGTCTACTTCGCAGTGGCCTCCTCGTTTCTGTAAGTTCTTATCGTTCAAAGTCATCCATTTTGTGTGCTGAGGACACTGGTTCTGGCAGGCATTCAAGCACATTTTTACATCACCTAGTTCTGTCGATCAGGAACCCAAGGCCACCCGATCCGGGAATGCGCGTATTCATGGTATGCGTTGTGTCACGAAGGCGTCGATTGCGTACGCTGCCACCCAGGTTAGTTGTAGATTTCGACTTTTCTTCAGCTTTCTTTTCATCCATTCCACAGGCTCGCTTTGCTTTAACATCAGCCCAGGTTTTCTCCCGCACGGATCTCACAACTGACTCCGAGCGTTTCTATACCAGTATTCTTGAGTTGCTTGAAGACCCTAACGAGAAAGATGAGGTGGATCACCTCATGGCATGGTGGAATCGGTAAGAACTCGTTTGCGGTCGCATGTTTTGTCACTAAGCAATGCTACTAGTCAGGTATTTCCACTTTACACTGAGGTCGAGCGCCTTCCGTCCAAGAACAGCGCACTCGCGAGGATTCGTGAGAAACGCAAGGAAGCTAATGAACGAAACGCAACTGCTGGTGGCGATTACGAGTGAAGTTATATGTATGATCTCATATTCGTACATAAGTAGAGTACTGTTCTCGGAGTCAATCTCGATTATTACACTGGTCGTTATCCCAATATGAGAAGTTGATCGGTGCACATCTGCATGCATCATGGCGGCACGGATTAGGGAAACCACAAAAGATAGACAATAACTGTAACACGTACCATCCTGTCTGGGTGGATCACTCATATCCCACTGATGATCATCTTGTCGTTCAGTGTTGCTGCGGTACCTGTGGTATACACCAGGAAGAATGCTATGGATTACGACATATAACTTCTCGACGTTGTTGGTCACATATTCCATGTAGAAAGGCTATGGTCCACTTGATAAAATATCAAAGACAGACGATAAATGTAACACATACCGACGTGTCTGTGTTGACCGTTGGTATCGCACATAAACGACTTGTCGTGCGGTGGCACTACGATGGCACTGGTATAGTAGACCAGACTCGGAAAGAATGCTGTGGGTTATATTATATGGCTCCTCGACATCATCGATCATGTACTCCTGGAAATTAGTACTCACCAGATCTTACCGACCTGATGTGTTTGTTACAGAAGGTAGGGTGTGGTCCTCTTCCCTTGTTGGTCGCGTGTAACAAGTAGCCATTTGTTTCGCATCTGGCAGCAAGTTGACACCGGTCAGGAAATCCATCAAAGGCAGACAATAAATGTAACACATGCCATCCTGTGATCGCTTGCAACATAAACAAGTGTCTTGTCGGGCGACTGTACTAAGGTGCCTCTGGTACAGACCAAAAAGAACGCTGTGGGTTATAGTATACGGCTCCTCGACATTATTGATCACATACTCCTGGAAGTCAGTGCTCACCAAATCATACAAATCCGATGTGCTTGTTGCAGAAGGCAAGGCGTGATCACCTGGCCTTGTTGGTCATGTGCGACAAGTAGCTATTGGTTTTGCATCTGGCAGCATCTTGACACCGATCAGGGAATCTGCTAAAAACAGACAGTAAATGTAATACATAACATCTTGTCTGGGGCTGATCACTTGTAGCATACATAAGTATCTTTTCATGCGGTGGTACTAAGGTGTCTCTGGTATACGCCAGGAGGAATGTTGTGGGCTATACTATGCAGCTGCTCGACATTGTCGATCATGTCTTCCTGGAAGCCAGTACCCACCATGTCATATACACATGTTGCAGAAGGCAAGGTTTGACCCGACGACTTTGCTGGTCGTGTGTGACAAGTAGCTATTGGTTTTGCATCTGGCCTACTTAAGCAGTGTAGCAGTGTTGACAGTAATTGTTATGAATTTGTCATATTGTGTCATATAAGCTAGGTGATAATAATGGTAATGGCTGCCAACTCCCCCAGGGATTAACTGAACTGATCAATTGTTATATCAGGATGATGCAGGAGGGTGTGCATGGCATATGTTATAATTCTAGATAAGGTCATCTCAAACTCTCATCGATTTCCTGATGCCCTCCACCCATTCTCATCCCGAGTATATATTCTACGGAAGGGCCTTTCCACCCCCTGTCATTCCTACTACGTATTTTCTGAACAGGCCCACCTCCTCATAGAATACCGAGAATGTACACTACGAAAGGGCCCTTCCCTCCTGTCTGATGCCGACTACGTATGTTACGAACGGGCCTAGTACCTCCTCAGTAGATTACTGACAGCCTATGATGCTAAAGAGCCCTTCGACCGAGTGTGATACCGACTGCTCTTTCTAAAAACAGGCCCACCGTCTCAGAGGAATGCCGAGAACGTATGGTGCTGAAAGGCCTTTCGACCATGCGCGACTCGGGCGGTGTATTCTACAGAACAGGCCCACCTCCTCATAGAACAGCGAGGACTACAGAAGGGCCCTTCCGCCCAGTGGACCCCGACCAGTTGCTCAGATGAATCAGACAGAGCTTTATACGAAAGGGCCCTTCTACCGAGTACCACACCGAATACGTATTCTACGAACGGGGTGACCCGCTCGGCGGAATACGGAAAGTGTATATAACGATCGCTGATGATACAAAAGGGCTCCCCCGATTCCGCGCTCTCAATAGTCTATATCAGAATAGTGTGAGGTGGTGTCTAGAAGTTCTGGCTATGAGGAAGCTACAGAGACCCGCTCCTTGCTCCAGCAACAGGCAGCTCACATCATATCCGAGATTCCATCAATTGAAATTTGGACAACGGACATTCCGATAAAAGACATTCATCTGAAAACTGATTCAAAAGACAAATGGCCGAGCACGCTGATAGCTACAATCAGTAGCTATGGGGTCAGAGGACAGATCGGTCACAATACTGAGCCGAGCATCGCCGAGTTGAGGGGAGATCGCAATAAGCCGTCTATGTCCGAGGGCTGAAACGCGGTTCGAGAATTGAAGTTGCTCCGGAACGTTCGGGACCATCGGGCAACTTCGGCATAGTTCTGTCGATTTAACTGTCGAGTTCTGTAAAGATTCCAACGATTCATTACCACTCCATGGACCAGGGATCCTAGCTACACCTCCCCCCCTCTCAGTTGGGCACTATCCCTCACAGAGATTTGTGCTCGTTATATGGTCTCTAGTTTCAACGACGCGATCTCATCGGAAGCCGACCCTGGATCCGCTACCGAGATTCCGAGGGAGATGTCAGTCGCAGCTCTCTGCGAGGCCGACAGAATGGTGAGGATCTTGTCGAGGGCATATCGCAACAAAGGTGATGTCTTGGGATTCTCTACCCCAGTCGGCTGTATCCTGAGTGTTCCTCCAGTTGTAATGGAAAATATCGATATCATTCGGCTCGGAGAGAGTGTCAATAGAGCTAATAGCCATAGAATGAGGAACAAGACACCCGATGACCTTGCTCGAGATCTTCAATCAGCAGAGGAAGAGTCGGAACAACTGACCGAACCTTCCGTGATCACCGATCGCTCGGACTACGTTCTTCTATGGTATTTACCGGGGCTAGTGAGCGAACCGAATCAGGTAAGAAGCATTATGCCGAAGGGAAAGAAGCTAATCTAGCCAGAGATTTATTTGGAACCAGTTGTCCATGCTGGCTGACCCTCTCCGACGAAGTATCGCGCCGGCCACCGGCCGAAACTGGAGGGCTTCGGATAGTTTCTTCCGACCCAATGCACAACTTCGGGGAGCGATCAATCTATCGCCTGCGTGGTTTCAGCAGGGGCGAAATGTAAGTTTCTCAATTTTCCAAATGACTCGAACTCATTTGAAGTCCGAACAGAGCTCGGACTTCGAGCCAGAGATTTCGGCACTTTTGAAACCAGGAGGGTCAAGCCAAAATACTAGACAGTGGATTTCGGAAATGACGGACCATTTCGCTCTGCTGACAGCATGCATGGCAATCATGCATCCGGAGATGTATTCGAAGGGTCGGGAAGCCATGGTGAAGTTAGGCGAACGGACCTCGGAGAAGCCAATGAAATCTTTAATCCCTTCCTGGCCCACCGTGTTCAATGTTGTCTCGGTGATGGTCAATCGAATGAGCCCCTTACACACCGATGGAAATGGGAGGCCTCAATGGTTCGACTTCCTGGTCACGGTCGGCGACTATGCCGATCTCGACATGGTCATCCCAACAATTGCTCGGAAGCTGCTCTATCAACCGGGCACAGCGGTTGCATTTTCGGGCCGACTTCTTCAGCACGGCGTTCGGCATGTAGACGGTGATAGAGCAGTTCTCTCGTTTTACATGCGAGATAACGTTCATCAGTTTGTTGACGTCTCCAGAAGTAATTACATGGAGTTCGGCAAGATTGGACGTAGCGCATCGACATAGTATATGTAATGTGCATATTTAGAAGTCTCAAAAGTGGTGAAAAATATATAACCCTAAATACTTTGCCGACTGTTCCGAACTATCTTGAAATTCACCCGAACGCTTCCGCAGTTAACCTCCTATGGCGCCGAGCTCGAATTTGAGTGAAGCTCTTCGCCTCTCTGCCACAATCCTCGCATCTCCTCTTCTGTCTCCCTCAACTGCAGCATACTCTCGGCGAGTTCGACCAAGAGTGTATCTGTGAGGTCGGCCTGTGGTTTCTTATAGGCAATTTCCAAAGGCGAGAAATCTTCGTCCCACTTCCCCTGATTGCTATAAGTCATCATGGTCATCAGAAAGCCAAATTGACTTACGTTAAAATATTCGAATGCTCGCTTGAGAGCGGAGTTCGGCGCATGAAGGTCTTCGCATTTGTGGTAGTTTTCCAGGGCTGCCGACCACCATGCATGGTCCATACCAAATGTCGGGGCATGGTGAGTGGGATTCCACGATGGAAGCAGAGTCCGCGCAGGGGCGATGGGATCCCGATCTACCGTTTCGGTACCCTTTATAAAATTTGCCAACTCTTCCTCACACCCGACATGGACCATGAGAGAGTACCAATACCGTGAGATGGGAGGCGGCACATTCTGCCGCCCAGCATATGCAGCGAGCATCCATCCTGCCGCCTCCTAATTATTGAATGAGATCAGCGTGATGCGTGAACAATGAGTGAGAGTATAGAACCTACTATGTCGGCTGCCAAATTTCTGTACCAGAACTCCGGCCACATCCCGAAGTCAGAGGCGCGCAGAATCAGCAAAGCGATGTCCAGACGCAGCGCGTAGTAGAACATGGTCATATGTAACCAGCTTCTGGTAATGTTTGGAAACTGGGACGCAATGGGTGGCATGGTGGAGAACTGGGATGAAATGGGTGGCATGGTGGAGAGGGAATGATGTGGAACGTATCGATGATTACCTGATTTTATAGCGCTCCGCTTCGGTCCACACCGGGGACATCGGGACGCAATGTGGTTCAAACAATAAACATTTTGTCAGCCATCCGTTTCGGTCCACACCCAGGGGATCGGGACACAATGTAGTCAAATCAATACACATTCTACTATCATCCACAGATCTCCACAGTTGCGATCAGTGGCTGATGAATTACTACCCTAGACTATAATTGGACTACCGATGTCAATCAATCCTCAGTGTCCGAGCAAGAAATGTGGACTCTGCACATTCGGTGTGACCACGGTCCCTCAGGCTTCCATATTCGACTTTCTGCCTAGCTTCAATCTGTATTAAGGGCTAGCAGGAGAACAATAAGCATGCGATCATACACCCCTTACTCTAGATAACAATAGGGCTCCCGATGTCAATGTTCGGCACCCGAACGGCTGTCGCCCGAACCTTATCCCATTCGGTCTGACATTGGTCTCTCAGTCTTCCGTATGTGGCCTTCTGCCTTGCTGCATAGCAGGCATGCCCTTGATGACCTTTCCTATGACTTCGGCTGCCGAGCTGTTCCCATGTCTTTGCTTTCCAATCAAAAAAATCTGTAGCCCATCCGAACTCGGCCATCAGGAGCTCTTCCTCTTCTTGTCTCCGGTCCCTCGTAGCTTTTGCCCGTAGCCAATTGACTCGATAGACTGTCAAATCTCTATCAGCGTTATGTGTGCAGTCCGACGCGCTCAACACCTACATTCCGACATCCAATCGTTGGTCTCGGTATCCCTCGGAATATCCATAGTCCAAAACCAAGCAAGTGAAGCATTCCGATGGTCGCGAGCGTTCGGAATGGCTACAGCGGAGCTCACTTTGAGATCATTAACCCCCAGAACCTCATATCGTGCCATCAAATCGGCACCCGCATGAAGTGCTATCATGGCAGATCGACAAGTCCGATATATGTCTGAATATCGAGTGACTACGGCGTCGACGGCGTGAACCTTCCCCCAAGCCCTTGTACTCATAGCGTGACTTTTCGAATGTCGAACTTCGGTCCTGAATAATATGGCTTTGTCTGCTAATGCCAACCTGATTTCGTGGAGGGCATCATTTGCCTGCCCAGCCCGCAGCTTCAGCTCCAAGGATACTAGTCCTTCGGCACCCAGGCGTTTGCATGCGTCCAGGCCGAGGTTGGACGGTAAGGGCAAAGAAGTTTCTTCGGGTCGTTGGTCTATGAACCCATCATCTGGCTCCATGCCGTCCAGTTGGTATTCTCGGTTTTCAGATTCCGTTTGCTGATCATCTTGATACGCTTCAAGTTCTGTCAGGTATGCCGGAGCCTCAGATAAGAATCCCGAGATTTCGGTTGACAGTCTTTCTCCTCTTCGGACCACAGCAAGCTTTCGCAGGTCGGTTGCACGAGGTCCGATAGCTTTCATGTCACGGGCTAGAGATATCTGAGCCTCCTGAATCTTTAAACCCTTTGCTATCCAAGTAGCAGCTCCTTTGTGATTATGGCCGATCTTCCGCATGCTCTCTAATATGCCGAGCTCAACAGCCTGTAGAGTTGGGGCTATATCGAAATGTCAGGATGAATAATGTGAGATTCAATTGAAGCTTACCCTTCTGTAATCTAACTTCATAGATGTCCATCCTGCTAGGATCCATGTGACGACTTTTTCTGGCATCCGCCTCCTGTCCCAGCCATATTTGTTTGTCGGCAGCATCGATACCGACATCCAGGTCATTAAATTTGGACCGAGCTATATTTAGAGATTTCCGAGTTTCGGCAATCTTCCGGGACAAAGATTGACCTGAAGAAACACTAACATAAGATACCGAGGAATAAGATCAACGGGTTTGACCACGTACTCATTCTAACCATCTTCACAAAGTTCGAGTCATTCATTTGAAAGTCTAAAAGCTCCTGACGAGCCGGAGACGACATTCCCCGAGTGGATCCCGAAACGATGTTGAGTACCGACCATAGAGTTTCGATTATTTCCCCATCAACCCAACCGGCACCATCGATGAACAGCGGAGCATAACGAGGGAAACATGAGGGTTGGTGACCGTGAACGTGCCAAATGCCGATTCCCGGGACAATGTCGACATCCTTTGGAAGTTCTATTAAATGACTGTTGGCGACTCGGTCACGAAATTTCTTCATATATGCACAGTTCACGTCGTAAAAGCTGATCACCCTGGAAATCCCCTGCATGTTGTGCTTCAATGCGTTCGTCAACGAGTAGTCCATGTTCACCTGTCTGTCTGGAAATTAGTAGCCCCAGCGAAACATCGGCACCTCGCATACCTCTCGCCCTTTTGAAAATCTACGACCGAATGAGGGACGAAGCAGCCATGCCGAGCACAGGCCGTTGCGCCGATCCCGGTAGCCTGTAGCTTTCCACGGCTGGCGTTGGCTTGGTTCACAGCCCTATGATTATTGCAGGTTGACCGCTGCTCCGAATGTCAACAAGAAACTCCCGAGCTCCCTTCGAGACCTTACCTCTAGAGGATGTTCCGTCTCTTTCAGGTATTCATGGTACTGCGGCCGAGTCACCATATAGCCGAGCCCATCCATTAGCTAAACCTGGTCATCAGGGCTTCTGTCCTGCAAATGTTCGGCCTTGAAATTTCCATCCATGACGAGAGTTCGGGAGTACTTCCAACTATAGACTCGGGATTGGAGCTCAATGCTTCTACATGATCAACGGAAAAATGCTCACTCAGACAGTTTGTCATCGGGTACATGAACGTTGATCCCAGGCTGAGGACATGCCGAGCAAAATATCGCTAAGTCCCCTGGTTCGACATCCCGAGATTTGTGACCGAACCCATTCCATTTCAGCAATTTAAGAAGCCTCCATTGTCGGGTGACTCGGAGCAACTCGCGGTATCGGTCCTACAGTCTAGTCAGCGACCGCACAAATACCATTCATTTACATACCGGAATGAGGTGCGGAAAGACATTAGAGGTGACTCTCCGAAGCTTACTGTAGTAATTCATTGCCGAGGTTCCGCATTCCAGATTATCTCGGACGAAATCATCCAAAACCTGGAATGTGAACGCTGTGCGCATACTCTTCATCGTTGCCGGGAACAGGCGGCAGCGAAGCAGTTGGAGATATTCGGGTGGTGATCCCGGACAGGTGCAGAAATTCACTGGGACAAAATGTATGCCAGACACATCAACGATAGTGACATAATCTGTCCCGGAAGGTGGTTTTAGATGTGGGGGATGCTCCATCTGGTCGATGTCTTGCCATTCCTCATCGTCCATTGGAACCGGACCGTTGTCGGCCGCCAAATTCGGCTGCCGGGCTCTCCGTCCTCCCAGTGCCGGACAACAACTACAGTCGTAACCGAGGTCTATTTCGAAGCCAGTCTTTCAAGCCATTTCGGTATAAGTTTGTGGTGTCCATATCACATTTGAGTAACGTACCAAGAACAATGCCGAATCATCGAAGAATTCCCCGTTCCATTGTTCAATCCTGTGGAATGGATTCCGTTGATGTTGTACTCGGCAGCAATCCGTGCAATATAACGGCCGGCCGAAGCACCCGGTGCATCGATAAGTGCCATCCTTCTGGCACAAAGAACAGTTCCTTTCTGTCGGAGGGGCCTCCATCTCCAACAAGGCCTGAAGGAATTCATTCCGGTGAGGATACCATTGCCGGAGATACTCATTTGATGTCTTTATCAGCATGAGTATTGCGAACAGTAAACATATATCTACACTGACATTCTTCGGCTTTAGCTTGATTGGATGAATGTCCTGTCCAGCTGCATCAATGCTAATAGTGACTTTTTTCAGATAATGTACTAATTTGTGGTTAAAATATATACCTGTCAACATTGAATGCATTCCTGAAGACATTTCTTGAATGAGAGGTACCGGATTTGCTTGGAGTGAGATGATGCTTTCGGGATTTGGTGGGAGTCGAATTAATGTTAGTGAATGGGGACTTGGGAGTTGTCGGTAAATCCAGGCGAACAAGCCGGCCCCTTGTCCCTCTAGTAGTTTCCTTGGTAACCCATGCAGCATGAGACACATTGCTGGAGATGATCTTCCGCTTGGCCATCGTCAGACCTCTATGTTGTATTCTGAAATCGACAAAGAATCACATTCATAACATTGCAATGAAGCAGACGCATGGTGGACTCCCATTTGGGCGATTCCGTGACATCGGATCAGACCCTTAGATAGTGACGGCATTCCATCATTCTATTTCGGCACATTGGTTCGGCTAATCCAGTGATTCGGTGAAATGATTACGTTGAATGTCATAAGGCCGTATTCGGTCTCATGGGGTCCGCATTAGGTGAGATGACTACCGCACTGGGGCAGATCACCGATCCCCAAATGACTAGGTTGCCAAGGTCCGCCCTCGGGTAACGTTTCCAAACTTCTCGCATCGTTTAGAAATGCTGAGCCGATTAGCCGAGATGCAATTCGGATCTGGTATCCTAGAATGTTGGGATAGGCTACAGCGAGAGTTTGAAAATTAGGACTTGTTCGAATATTCCAACAACCTCATTCACAATGTCGGACTCAGAGGAAGGAGAGTCCAACTTCGACTATGAAGAACTCGGAGGCTATGATGATTCGGAGGGTGATCTAGATGAGATTGCCAAGGTACTAGGTGATGACCAGGGTAGAGCGTCAGAGGATCCCGACGAAGAAGTCCCCACGGAGTCTGATCAAGATGACGAGGACATGCCCTCTCCTGAGCAGAATGCCCCAGGCACTTCGTCCAAGAAGCCTAATGCCGAGGTCGCAGGCATCTCCCCACTCATCTTGCCTCTCCTGCAGGCTGGGTACTTGTCATGGAAAGCGGAAAGGGGGAATAAGAGAAAGAAGGTCTGGAAGGATATCCTCAGGGACTTGCGTGTTCTCCCAGAGCATAGTCTCCTAACACAAAGCCAATGGGAACTCAAAGGCCAGGTATGGTCATGCAGCACCATTATCAAACATCTCTAACGACAGGAATGCAGGTGTACCTGAGATGGATGAGAAGGCAAGGGCGAAAGCAGCCGAAGGAATCCGAACTGTTTCCCGCTGCACCTTGGACATTCCGGAAGGTGGTGAAACATGAACAGGCGAAACGCATCAATGCTCTCTTGGAGACCGAGTACGGCGTCACATTGGGCACTGGACCAATACTCAAAAGGTACCAAGAGGCTGTAAACGAAGTCATCGACGAGCTGAGCGCAGGCGAGACTGAGGAGATGCAGCAAAAGGCCGAGCAATGGAATGAACAGACCGAGCCCGATTCGGTCAAAGCTAGGTGATTCTCTCATGGAGTTTGCAAATTTCTGAATCAATTCTGACGTCCATGGCCACAGGTTTGCGACCAGACAGATGACACCGCTGGTGAGGAAGTTTACCGAAGCCATGTGGAAAAGGGGTGGTGTCCGAATGGTCGTTCTGGCAGGGTACAAAGATGAACAGAATGCATACATGACAGCTTGGTACGTGCGCGAGATATTAAGCATGTCGATGTTGTCTTAAACAATTCCAGCTTCGATTATAACCAGCAGTTCAATGATGGACCGAAATTCCGAGAAGCCTCTGTCATTGAGGGTCCTTGGGATCGTTATATTGAGCGTTGTTTTCGTGGGGACTCGGACGATTTGTCTGAGAATGACAATGGCTCAGGAGCTGCCGACGGAGCGAAGCCGAGGAAGCAGAATAACAATCTGAGCGGCGAAGCTGCCATGAAGTTAGTTGTTCGGGATGATGGAGGAATATGGATGCCCGACTTGCTGGGTCGCAATCGGTCGGATCTTCAGGCCTTGGTACGGGCATACCTGACTGCCCACTACAGTTTGTGGTTCATTTTTAGTCATTATTCCGTTATTAACAACCTCATGACAGGGAAAGCATGCAAAAATCCGAGAGCCGTGGCACCTTTCAAAAAACTTTCCCAACATCAAGACCGACTCTTTGCAGCAGAGCATCTCCCAGACGGTTTCACTTTCCCGAGCGATCCCAGCCATATGCTCATCAGCGATGCCCTTCGGTTCCTTCAATTTATTCGGGAAAGGCAGGAGAAGTGCCCAGAGGACGTGTTCGCCTTTCTTCGTAAACTGGACCGAGAAGGGGATCTGGTGGAGATTGTGGAAGATACGGATGACTCAGATACAGAAGCTCTCATTCAGAGAGGCAAGAAGCGTTACAAGCACAAGAAAACAAGTAAATTATCTGCGACTGCGTCATCTCGACAGGTCAATGTCTCCAAAACGTATGGTAGGCTACCTCGGGGTGGGAGCCAAACTGATGCCGAGGAGACGGATGCCGAGCCAATCGTCGTTTCCAGGAAGCAGCGAGCAGCAGCAACTCCCGGAATGCCGAATGCAGATGTTGGGATGCCGAGGGGATCGAGAAATGCTCGGCCAGCTGCGGGAATGCCGGGTGGCGATGTGCCGAATGTGGATGACGAGCTACCGAGGCATATCGAGACAGGTCGATCGGCCGAGATGGCTAGGAAGACAGCTAAAGGAAAAGGCAAGGAGATCCACAGACCAACACCCACAGCGGAAGTCGGGCGGAGCACAGCCCTGTCGATACAGCAGGTTCCCCCCGCAGGAACCTTGGAAATGTCGCTCAAGATTGGTCCGCCGAAAGGAGGTATGCGAATTTTTATCTCACATTGGAATATTGAATCAGCAGACCTATATAGTGAAACGCTCCAAGGACCTATCGACACAGCAGCCTCCCCCTGCAGAAAGCTCGGAAACGTCAGTCAAGATTGGTCCGCCAACAGGAGGTATGCGAATTTTGATCTCACATTGGAATATTGTAATCAGCAGGCCTATATAGTGAAACGTTCGAAGGTCGTTGCGAAAACAAAGGCCTTGCCGAATCAACGTTCGGCACCCAATGGTACTCTCGGAACATCCTCTGTAAGTGCTACATTTATTACATAGAGTCCTAATGGTCATCCACTCAGTCGAAGGATGCTTCCGCCCGACAGCTGCCTCACCGCGAACAATCCGGGCCTCTAAAATCGGCTTTGAAGACTTCCACCTCCAAGCAAACAAATGAAAGCGAGGACAACATTCCCACTCTCGGTATTCTTACTCATATATACTTGGTATCAGTGAATGCTAACTAGCTAACCAGGTACCGGGGTGCCGAGGAGTAAAAAGCCAACTCAGCCTTCCCAACGAGGAGAAGGCTCTCGGTCCACTGCAGACACCACATTGAGACCCGTCACACCGCCGAGATCAGTTAGGACAAACGAAGCCGTTGATGGTAAGATCCTCTTCTTCTTCAACATTACGCATTCGATTCGACATTTTCAGATCACCTGGAACCTACGACTCCACGCCGATCGAACAGAGAACGAAGGGCTCCGGCCCGAGTCGACGAAGAAGAGCCGAGTCTCAAACGGCCAGCTCCAACCGGTCCACTCACCACTCAATTCAAGGCCAAAAGGACAAGGTTCAACTAGTGAACCTTTCATTTTGGCTTTTGATCTCGTCATTCACTCCTTTGCTATACCGTGTCCGAGCATCATTCTATACATTGTAATTACGTCGTTGTACATATTGCTAATTATGCTACAATTGTTCCCTCCACTCGGCCGACGCTACCTATTCTTCCATAGGAGCATCGGTCGGCTTCTTTGCTGTCTCTGTTCGTGTGAATCATCAATAACCGGAAACAAAGAAATATAATCAGACATACCATTGATACCTTGCTGTGAATTAAAAGGAGGCGCCGGTCGGTATGTCCCGAACGTGAAGCCTGTGTTCCAGCCCATTGATGACGTCGCGGATGTCGAGGTCGAGGCGTTGGGTTCGGGTAGTGAGACCACAATGTTCGGCACCGAGTTGGGTGCTTCCAAGGGACTGATTGGGGCTGCGGATGGGTGTGGCGGTCCATCCATGGATGCTGTAGCCAACTGGGCGGGGGGTGGGGGCGGGGGTGCCGACGATATTGGTGACGGATCCAGGGCAGAGGGTGGCACGCTGCCCGAGGAAGGGAGAGGGAGGGAAGGTGGGCGAGATGGAGCTGACGAAATTGGTGATGGGTCGAGGGCGCTGGTAGCCACGCTACTGGAGGGCGGGAGAGACAGCCCGCTCCCCTCTGCCGAGGGTCTGCTTGATGCATTCCCACTCCCCGGCTCCAAATTCCTCTGAGGCAGATGTCGCTCAAATGGGAACCGGATTTGAGACATTGCGGGGCGTACCTGATCCCCCAAGAGACGTTGAACGTCGTTTGCCAGACTTTGCATCGTCTTCCCCATTGATGCCAACGTTTGGGCCATGTCGGATACTTGATCCTCTAACGCTTTGAACTGTGCTGAGGTGGGGTTGGAGGATTTCGAGGGTCCCCCGGGCGGCGGTTTGGTGATCACGACGGCATCAAACGCTGGTATAATAGTTAGAATTGTATATACGACTTTCAGAAACGACTCACTTCTGGCCTTGCGGCTTTGCCTTTCGACCGAGGGAGAGGCTTCCCTGGCACGTTTTTTCGTCTCCGGAATCTTCAACTTGATAGGTGCTTGATGCACATCGGGAGAGCGTGGTTGACGAGAGAGGCGGCGACTACCTTTCGACCGAGATTTCGAGGAATCCCTCGAGCCTTTGAGGGGTTTCGCATCCTCGGTCGGTTGGCTGGAGGCGGCAGGAGCAGCTGGCTTCGTTGAGGGAGGGGGTGGGGGCTGACTTCGGGTCACCGAGCGCCCTCGTGGTGCTGCCCACGGACACTTAACCTTGCGCTTGTTGCACTCGAGGCAAGCCCTCCCAGGTCTCGAAGTGCAGGTGGTGTCCCTCTGAGCGCACGTTGAGCAGCGACCTTCCCGCACAGGCTCGGCAACGTCGACCGACATCTCTTCATGTTCCTCAGGCATCGCTGTTCCTGCCCTCGAAGGCGCTCGGCTTCTCCCTCGCTTTGGGGCCTTTGTGGGGATGGTCTTCTTGGGTGGTGGCGAGGGTTCCTCGACCTCGACTTCGCTCTCCAATTCGTCCAACTGCACGCTTTCTTCGGCAGGACTGACCTCTCTTTGCTTCCCTTTGCCCTTGCGATCGGTTGGCACTTTGTCCCCCTGGACCTGTTTGGTGGCCACAATGGGGACCTCCTCCATCGAGATGTCCTCGTTACTTGAAGGCTTCCGTTGAGTCGGGACTTGTCCCCCGATAGCGAGCCAAGGGTGGTGAGGGTTGCCGCTGACATCGCTGTTAACGATGGTGGACCAGCGCGGCCATCCTGTCGAGGGGTCCCATCCAGCCAGCAGGATGTCCGCGGCGACGGCGTACAAAGGAATGTCCCGGGCCATGTCGGCGACGGGACGAATAAGCTCCTAATCGTATCGTTAGTTAGTTGGTAGGCCACGATCGATGACTTGTAGCTGACGCACCAGTTGTTGCCTTATATCCTGAATGGCAAAGTGCCATACGTCGATTTGCGACGCGTCCTTGGGTGGAGGCTGAAGAACCTTTGTCTTCATGATTTCCAGAATCTTGGCGCCGGCCTCCTCGACGATCGGTTGGGAGGTAAAGGACTCCATGGTGGTTCTGGTGGGTGGATGATGGGAGTTGGAAAGAATGGTGAAGAAAGATCGACGCGGCGCTGTCGTTGTGGACCTGTCAACCGGCTTCCACGTCCAGAATAGCCGAGCCGAAGTGTCGGCTCCATTGTTGCGTGAAGGGTACACAAGTCGGTGGTTGAATTCCCACATTGTGGATTTGTGGAGAGCTTATGCAATTGGTTTATTGATGCCTATCAAACTCCACTAAGCTTTATTACCCTTTGAGCTTAATATAACGTTCGGCATCGTCGGATTGGGGTCGCTTAAAATCAAGTTTGCATTTGCCATCGCGGTCCCGAAATCCTGGTATTCTCTGTCTTCTGCAACCATCAGCTCGGTACTTCGGGCAATCATTATGGAAAAGCAAGTTCGCTTTGCTCTACTTGGTATGATCCATTCCGCGCTTTGTCATAAGGTTTAACCTCACTTTTGTAGCTTCTGTTCACACGATTTCAGATCGAGCCGACTCCCCCACTGTTTCGTCTTCTGATGCCGATACTCATTCGGTCCACCCTACCAACCAGCATCGTAAGTCAATTTCGGCTCATACATACACCTATAGTGACATGTCACTTTGCACCAGGTTTCGCTACTCCAGAGCGTGGACCGAGGTGCCGAGAACTTGCCCCAAACCCTTTCGAAGGCATGCGAGTCCCCACCCCTCCTCCTTTCCAACCACCTTCTCGCGTGCGTTCTCAGCCGCCCCCGAACCCTTTCGCTGGCATGCGTGTGCCCACCCCTCCACCCTGCGAGCCTCCTTCCTGGATGAGACCTGCACCCGAGAGCTCGGGAAAGAGACCTGCACGCAATTGCTCGGTCAACCCATTGGCGGGCATGCGTGTGCCCACCCCTCCTCCTTGCCAGCCTCCTTCCCGCATGCGAGCTGCAGGAGATAGCTCGGCTCCTGGTACGATCTCACGCCCCCCGCATCGTCACCCGAACCCTTTCGCTGGGATGCGCGTGCCCACTCCTCCTCCTTACGAGCCTCCTTCCTGGATGAGACCTGCAGGCGAGAGCTCGGGAACGAGTTCGGTTGCTTCGACATTGACGCCGAACCCTCTCAGCGGAAAGCGCGCACCCATCCCTCCTCCCTCGAAGTCCCTTGCTTGCACGGTCCAGCGCGCTTCACCTCCTCCGAACCCTTTTACCGGCATGCGGATTCCCACCCCACCTCCCTATCAGTTGCCCTCCTGGATGCTTGAACCTTCGGAACAACCTGTTCAAAATTCATTCAGAGGCAGGACTGTTTCGTCGTTTGCACCTCAAGTCCCACCTTCGGCCAATTCGAATGCCTCGCCCACATTTGTTTCCTTGGCGTCGAGCTCCACGTCGTCTACACCGCCGAATCCATGGAATGGCCTTAGAGATCTGACTCCTCCGCCATTCCATCCGAGTCCCCTGGCAGCTGGTATGTTCGTCCCACATTTGTAATCGTCGAGGGATTGATTAACGAGTCATTCCAAGGCTATTCCCCCGAGGATTCTTCGGTTGGGGGAATGCAATCTCCAATGGATGAAGAAGATAGATCGACCTACCTTAATGCTGATGTCCCATCGGCAATCTCTCTGCTCCAACCCATATCCCGAGGGCTGTGGCGAACGAGGGTGCAAAATCTTCTGGATAGAGAAGGTAAGTGCAATTGATCGAGCGCTTCGCTATTTGCCTTACTGAGATGGGGGATATCCAAGTAAATGATGCCGAAGGTGTAGGACCTGCCGAACAAGATATAGACATTGCAGTGCAAGTCGTCGGAGTACCCGAATATTGTGAGTGGCGTGTGTTGACCTGCACATCAATGTCATTGAAATTGACATCATGGCCAGTATTTTCCGAAGCTGCTGCTCCTCCTCGACAACTTCGACCGTTTGAATATTCTCAGCTGAGTATGGGGATGGCCATAGCTGCCACGTCTACGGCATTTATCGAAGCGTCGAAGCGCAGGCGGAATATCCTAGAAAGACAGCTAACAATCTTAGATACATTAGACCTTATTCAGAACCGATACGAGTAGAACGATTTGTGAATATATATGTGGTCACCCAGGTGAAACAACGGTTTCGGCGTGTGTTAAAAACATTCTCCCAGCTACCGAGTCTTTGCTCGTCATCCTCGGCCTACATACAAAAGCATATCCTAATTATGATGAGCATACTCTCGGATGGCTGGGATCTGGATATTATTCCAATTCGGGAACACACTTAGTAGTAGACATACCTGTTCGTATGATTCGTGTTCGGTATTAGCATACTTAAACAGGCCCCTAGATACGTTAGGTGTTCGAAATCACAATGAACAGTCAAGGCTGGAAGTACAAATCATGAAACAATCCAGAGTTAATTAGCATTTCGCTGCTCGGCGTGTTGGATATGCAAACGAGGGCATGTCCTCTATCGCCCTAGCCTGGTAGCACTTTGTATGTTCGGCATCATCTTGGTTGATCGTCCTGGATGCCGACTTGGGTAGTAAGTATGATTTGTGTTCGGTTTCACTCTCGTTCGCCAGGCCTCCCCGCGTATCACGCATTCGGTATGGAAAGTATGATTCGTGCTCGATATTACCATTGCCAGTGGTCGACAGGCCCGTACGTGATTTAAGTGTTCGGTATCGAACTACAAAGACAGGGCTTTGTGTATTATTCGTGCTCGAATTCACCATAGGTCGACAGGCCCGTACGTATGATTCGAGCTAGGTATCATCATAGGTCGACAGGCCTGGTCGTATTATTCGAGCTCGGTATTACAATCGTTCAACAGGCCTGTGCGTATTATTCGTGCTCGGTATCAATATTGGGTCGACAGGCCCGTACGTATGATTCGTGCTCGGTATCAGCATGGGTCGACAGGCCTTTGCATATGATGTTCGAGGTATAAGGAGAGAGCTCGAGTACTTACATTAGGTGGGAACGAGAGCGGGTCGAGGGGAACGTTGTGGTTGAGAAAGAAGATGAGTAAAACTCCTATTCAAACT